>JAAGVU020000078.1:2251353-2263151 GCA_011763525.2 Mormyrus iriodes | reverse complement strand
TATTTTTTTTATTTTATTATTATTGTTGTTATTATTTATTGTTATAAAACTCAAATATACAACAATATAGCACAGAATTACAGCAGTATAGATTGTTAATGTTACAGGGCGGAGTGCATTTGTACAATCAGTGAAGGGGTTAAAATAAATAGTACTGATATTAATTAAAAAGAAAGAAAATTAACGTTGAGGTCTCATCTAATACGTTTAGCGAGTCAACAATAGGCTTTGGTATTTATTTCCTGCTGCAAAACCCGCATTTTCCCCGGAAAATTCATCACCAGCCCGACTTCCCCGGTTGTCCTTGAGATCTGCTATTGCCGGCAGTCAGTGATCCTTGTATACCTCCATCCATCGCCCCGTCCACCCACATGGGGAGTCACGGCGGCAGCCTTAGTGTGAAATATAAATATAAAACCGTAAATAATAACCCCATGTATCGCTTTCGAAGTGTCTTTTAAAAAGGAAATTAACTATTTGAAACCGGTTGATCATCAGTGTCAGCCATGGGCAGTACTTCTGATATATGTATTTAAGATCTGTATTTTAAATACAGAACTGTCTTTTTTGCAATTTGTATTTGACTTCATAAAAATGATTATGTATTTTGTATCAAAATACTTTGGTGTTCAGTATTTTGTGTGCGTGATGACGTCATGTCTGAAAAATGTTTTTGCATGCACAAGGAGAAATTAAGTTTTTTCTACAGGCATATCGCTGCAGCCGCCGCTCCAGGAGCCGAATGTCGAGTGGGAGGGCCAAGGTCGAATAGGAGGGGCAATGTGGGAAGGGTTTATAACTGTTACCGTCTGATACCCCAACCCTAACCCTCGTTATAAACCCATCCTACTCGACGCTCGGGTCCCGGCGGCAGTGGTGTAGACAGTTCAATGAATGGTCATTAGAGCCATTGGTTGATCACTTGAATTGAATCAAAAGACTTACATGTTCTTCGGAGCTATTCGTGTTTAGTTCAATTCGTTAGTTTTTAAGATGTTGCTGAATGAAGCAGTTAAATTCTGTTTGTCATTTTTCATTTTTAATTTAGTTTTTTGCGTTGTTTGCATCTGTGGTGCAAGAGAAGGGAACCAGTTTTGTCAGTTACATTACAAAAAAACAAATATGAGATTATTACATCTTCATTCGATTGACTTGCCGTTATCTAAATATTTGAGATATATTTAAGACACTGTAAGACAGAATTTTTGACCTTTTGTTTTTGATTTCACATTTATATTGTCTCATTACGCAGTGACAAAATGTTGCTCTTATGCTGTAGGTCGGTGTGCTTGTGAAGGAACAGGCTGATATAGAACCGTGTGAAATGTATTTCTGAAATACAAAATACTGTAGTTTATTTCGATACTTTGCTTGGTGGCTGTATCTTGTAGATTGATACAAATAGGGTATTTTGTATCAAAATACAGTTTCATTTTTACTTAGAATTTTTCAGTTCTACTTTCCAAAACTTTAAGTGGGTATTATGTAAATTTGCTGTACTGTAAATCCTCGGTACCTTTATACACTATTTATTCAATGCAATGTATCTCACAGTCCGCTTTATTCCACACAAATTTAATTATCAGCATCAGCAGACGAATATGAATCTGTACTGTATATATAAAATTTACAGTGTATTAAAATGAACAAGGCCGATATATTATTATCAACAATATATTGACAATATATCGCTTGTAATTTATTTGTAAAAGCAACGCACCAGTTTAATGCAACGAAAATGAATCTACTAACTTGATTCACATACCAGGGTATTACACACAAAAGGGACATTTCAGTACATATAAAAATGTGGTACAAACTGGTCAAACTGTCAGTCTTGTATACAAAATATGTTACATTATGCACTACTGACCTTGATCTGAGCCCGAACAGAATGAAAAATAAATACTTCAAGTGATGTTGGCTACTAGCCACTAGAGGGTGCTATTTCCATAAAGATCAAATCACATACCACTACTCCAGTTCAGCTAAGAGAATGCCGTTGTCCTTTTGATGAGACGTAGAACCGAGGCTGAGACCATTAAACCTCATATAACATACCAGAGGTGTTAACCTTGTTTTGTCAGTGGCCTTAGCCAGGCCAACACACTGGATAGAATAATTGACAGTTCAGTACCGCTTAATAGTAATGGAAGGCTTGCTTTACCCTAAAAGAGTGGATTATTTCTTCTAAACTTTCTGAGGTTTGACGCACGAGTTAGGCTTGGGGTTATTTCTGTTTCATACCATCCAGACATTATACCATGGTATGCAGTATTTTCAAAAGCAACACTATTCCTGCATTTTGAAATCTTGGCAGTCTTATACCCAAAATACCACAGTATACCGTACTACCGCCAAAGCAAATCAAGATAAGGTTACACAAGGTCTGACTTTTTTCTGTGTCTATAGTACTGTTCCTAAAGGAGCGGTAGCCTGTGATTGCAATAGTAATTGCAGCACCTAGGTCAGTCCGGTTACCAGACCGAAAAGCACGGTCATGTAATCTCAGGATTTATCAGAAACATCCTCTCCTTTTCCAGCTCTCATATTATCTCACGCTCCAAAGAGCCGGATGGTTTCTCTGTTGGTGTATTTTGAGGTTATGCTTCCCCGCGAACCTTTCCCCGCAGTAAGTACAAATGAAAGGCTTCTCCCCTGTGTGAACGCTCCGGTGCCTTATGAGATTGCTGGAATCGGCAAACCGCTTTCCGCACTGTTTGCAGCCAAAGGGCTTTGCTCCTGTGTGCACATTTTGGTGCTTCTTGAGATACCCTGACTGAGCAAACCTCTTCCCGCACTGCGGACAGCTGTAGGGCTTTTCTCCCGTGTGAACCCTCTGGTGCGTCTGAAGGTACTTCGGACAAGTGAAACACTTACCGCAATACCCGCAAATGAAGCGTTTCTCTCTAGCACCCACTTTGCGTTGACTCTTAACTCCTGTTGGCGTGGTTAGATTACTCATATCTGACTCTGAATTAACAATGTTCTTCCTCACATTCATTTGGCTAAGTGGGAGACACACGTTCGCCAGAATTTCTGACTGCAATCCCTGACTTTCGCCAAAATCTTTGTATTGCATGTGTTGTGGATAGACACATCCCAGCATCGTCTCTTCGCTCCATGTGGAATGCCCCTCAACCCGATCGGCCATGGGTACCGCCATTGTTGCATCTTTCATCACAACCTCAGTTCTTTTAGGAGACAGGAGACTACAGGAGCTCTTCCCCGCTGTAGAGACAGGCTGCTCCTCTGAATCATCCGTCTGAACATCCAATGAGGCTGCTTGTACAGAGTAAGAGCAAGCCGCTTCCTCAGTCTCCGTCTCTGAACCCACCTGCAGGAACAATGTCTGCAACTGGCTGGCTCTCTGACACAGTGCACCATAATCACACTCGAGCCCTGCAATCTGATGGCTCTGACTTCCAGCATCATCATCTGGTTCAGTTTTGACAACAGAGTCCAGTCCGATGTCCTCACAAGTGCCACTTTTGGTCCTCTGTTTTCTAGGGAGCTTTTCTGCATCCTCTGTAGGCTTCAAATGGGTATCTATACAGCTTCTGCTTTCACCATCAGAGCACAAGTCCTCAGGTCCTAGAGGGAAGAGTTTAATACAAGTATTAAATCAGTATGAATATTAAACTATAACTGCAGAACAGAAAGTACTGTTGAAGTTTGGCGTTAAGTGCAAAATAATAATATACTGTCATAGGAAAAGCTCTTAGATAATGTTCATTCAAAAGACAACACTACTCCAGAAAGCGAATTGCACTTGATCATGAGCAAAAATACTAAAATATGCTGTTAATAAGCCAGCCTACTGAAATTTATTAATAACCAGGAAATTAACCATAACATTCGCACCACTAAGTTACACATGCATTGTTTATTTACTTTGCCTCGTGCGGCGGCCAGAGGTACTGAACCCACGTGCAACGTAATATCTCTCAGCATCCCGGGATTTCCCTAAATTCATTTACAATTTCACCTAACACCCGAGAGCGGTCTGCGAATGTAGGTTATGATCAGGAAGATTTAGGGGAATCCCGGCGCGGTTCACTCACTCTCTCTGCCCATCCTTCGTCCTTCTTGATCGCCGTCTTGCAAGCTCTCGTCAAGATTCTCTTCCTTAATAACGATCGGTTCAGGTCTTCTGTCCTCTTTCTCAGCAGGCTGTGGCAGAGCAATACGTGCATTTCTACCCGATCTTCTATGCACCCCAGCGAGGCTTTTTATCTGAATGAATCAGTGTGTTTTAGAGCATACTCGCTTAATGCCGGACCATCGACTGACCCTGATCTTGGCCGCAGGCCGAGGCTCTCCTCCATCTGCGTCTCTCCAGCCGCACACCTTCACCTGTCTATCATATGCTTTCTCCTCTTCTTGCAGCACATTCTTCTCTGCGAAGCAACAAAAGAAGAGAGTGATTTTTAAATGTGATGTCAGTGTCACGAGGTTATGTTAAAGACCAGACCACTGCTAGATCTGAAGGGCAGGCCGCCTGGAGACGTACTGCGCGCTGTCCTCGGCTCACTGCAAGGCAGCATCCCGTTGGGGCGCCCGTGCACCGCGCCGCCCCGCTCCCCGCTTTTCGCGCCGCATCCCCGGGCCATACGCAGCTCCATCATCTCCAGCTTCCGCTTCAGGGCTTCGTTTTCCTCCTGGCTCCGGGATATTTCTAAGTGTAGCACTGCATAGCCGTCGTCTACCAGCTCGCAAATTTCTGCCACGGCCGCCTTAGTTAACGCCTCCATTATAGAGGATAGTTGTGCGTGAAAAGCAGCACAGTTCGGCATGGCTGCTTGCATTGTCCAGTTAAACCTGGGAATGCCTGATTTACAAAAATCTAAATATGTTAGCAGTAATGTTATAATATCGTTATTTATTAAAAAAAAAATAGTAAAATAAGTCGCTGATGCTGCGCTGCCCCCTCAACAACGTAGCTTGGGATTATCTGATGGGTAACGGAGTAATACTACAATGTATTGGGTAATTTACTTCCGGACTCCATAGGAAGTGATTTTAAGTTACCGTATATACTATAAAACACCCGCAACTTACTGTCATCTGCAAAACCGCATTAATAATAGTGATACACAATGACCTTTAATAAGGAACCCGCTGTCTTGTCGAAACATGGAGCGTGACTTTGACACAGTGTCATACCACAAGATCTGGATATATAATTCCTTTAATTTTTCATACGTCAATTCGTGTCTCGACACTTTATATTGCCGTATCTTTGCTGAACGAATGGTTCAAAGTCAAATAATAAGATCACTGATGGAAAAAGAATCTGAACCAGATAATCCCGACGGTCTGACGTTTTCTCACATCTAGATAAGATTTTCATGTTTAAAATGGCTCACAGAAGTTCTCATCAATGGATTAAGTGTGACACCCTAACTACACTTCACCCCAATGTCAGTGATAATCCTGGCTTCAACCTCAAGCCTAATCATATCCTTATTCATTACCTAAATGGGCAATCTAAGCCTACCTATAATACCCCAACCGTACCTATAAACTGAACACCAAACCTAATCATAAACATAGCTTGAAACGTAATAGCAACCCTATCCTGAACACTAACCTCATCACTTTCCTAATGCCAAACCTAACCCCCAACAATTCTTGCCTCAGGGTTTCCCAATTCCAGGCCTGGGGGGCCAGTCTGCAACACAGTTTGCAGATTTCCCTGCTCAAACACACCTTATTTAGCTCACTAGTTAATTATCAGTTTTAGTAGATGTGTTTGAGCAGGGAAATGGCCTTCCGGGACTGGAATTGGGGAATTCTGCCTTACCCTAACCGGAAACATAAAAACAAACCTAAACCTCACATTAGTCATGCTAACCCTAGTGCCAAACATAACCAGTTAACAGCAAACTTAACTCTATTTTAGCATCAATCCTAATGGCAACCCTTAATGTTAAGCCTACCCATAAACCTAATATTAAACCTAACTGTAACCCTAACACTAACCCTAGCTCCAATTGCAATGTTAACTCTAAAACTAGGTAGAAAACTAAGGCCAGCCTAACCGTAAATGTAAATGCGTGCACACACACAAAATATAACTGCATTCCTCACTTTTCTCACCACTCTCACTGGAAAATTTAAGTTTATTTTTACAGGGACATGATTTACATTTAGTTACATTTAATACTACTGCTATCGCCTACCAGTCAGAAACAAACAAATCTAAGAGGTCGAGGCTAGGACATTTGTGCATTTCTAAAGCAAAAAAGGCATATCCGTTAGTTTAAATGTTTCAAATCACTGCCCAAACAAAAATGTAAAATATCGACCAAAAACTAACCACTTAAAACTTGTGCTAAAAATGCATCCATATATCCACAGAATTTCAGATGTGACCTAAAGTTTTTTCAGAATAAATGCTGCCAACCTTTACGTTAACTGTGACATCCATACCCTGCCTTGTAGCCTGTACTTCATGGGACTGACTCCAGTCGGTGCGACGCCGTACTAGGTAAATGGTTATGGAAGATGGACAGATGGATGAAAACGGTCAGCATTAACACAATAAGTAGTGACATTAATATCGAATCAGCTATGAGATTATAAGATAGCTATTGCTGTGCACGTTATGAACTTTTCACTTTGAAATAGTTGCACTTGGTTGAAACTGACTCTTTTCAGTCTCACTGAGTATTACAGCATATTTATTGGCGAAATTGCCAATCCAGCGATCTACCTTCGGACTCATCTAGATTAGGGTCACAGGCCAATTCCAGGGGTCAAAGGGCACAGGATAGGGTTACACTCTGGACAGGATGTTACTACAGTAAAGTTACACATATACCATATATGCACTTGTTTGGTATGTTAGCTTTAGTTCAGGTTGAAACTAGAAATCTGATCTACTAAATAAAATGGGGAAATACAATCAAAGCTCAAATACAGTGTTCACATATAGGCATAGCCTTTGATGAATCCTAACTGGACAATATGAAGTGATGTTAACATCATGCTAATAATTTTTTTCTGGTATGCGTTTCCCCTTCAAGCGTGACTAGTAGAAATAAATTTCTTCGCACCACGTTTACAGTTTAACGGGTCTTTCCTAGCGTGAAGACTGCGGTGCCTTGCCAGGTTACTGGAGAATGAGAAGCTTCTCCCGCACTCCTGGCAGATAAAAGGTTTCTCTCCAGTGTGAACGCTCTGGTGTCTTTTAAGGTAACCTGGATCGGCAAATCGCTTGCCGCATTCGATGCAGTGAAACGGTTTCTCGCCGGTGTGAACCCTCCGATGGGTTATGAGATTGCATAACTGGGCAAATCTTTTCCCACAGTGTGTACATTTAAATGGCTTCTCACCGGTGTGTACCCTCAGGTGCACCTCAAGACTTTGCGAAGAGCTGAAACTCTTCCGACAGTAGTCACAATCGTAGCGTTTTTTCTGCAAGTCGGCATTCTGGTCCGTAAACCATATGGGTTTGTTAAAAGGTCCTAAGTGAGGAAGCGTTGTGTCGCCTGAGAAAAGTTCCAAGTCGCCCTCTGAGCCAGGCAGATCCTCTTGTTCCATTCCAGAATTTTCTGTGTAGCATATTTCTAGAGCGGGTTTTTCAAACATGGAAACCTCAGACTCCGCACAGCTGTGTCTTTCTGTCCTGAGACCTGGCCTAGTGTGGTGGAGTCCATGGTCCTCAAGCTCTGCCTCCACCTCCGCCTTGAGGGTGGAGGTCAGCCCCCCGTCATCCCACGCACCAAGCCCCTTCATTTCTTCTGCTGTTCCAATTGTAGCATCTACTTTGGTGGGCTTTTCCGCAGCCTCAAGCTCCACGAAACCTAGAGGAAAGGCACACAACACAGACATATATGCATCAACTGCTAAACTGCAACCTCGCCGATGGTACGGTCCAGCATTGCAGACACAGGCCTACTCTCTTCAATGATGTTCAGCTCTCTCAGCGAGTCTGCGCTTGCCAAATCCTCTTCTTTTACAAGCAGCAAATTGGGCTGCCCCTCTTCAGTGTCAGAAACCTAAAATAAAACTACAAACATTAGGCCTAATAATGCTGTTGAAACAGAAGACATCATATAGGATTCAAAATAAATCTTAAGTAACACCAAGAGTGTCCAGTATTCTCATATATAAATGATTCTAAGCAGAGAAAAGGAACCAGAACCTTTTGGGGATGGTAACAATGTAGCAATAATCACTGTTATATTTGTAACGTTACCAGTCTAATTAGAGACGACGTTTTCAAAGAACGCAGTTTATCAAACCTAACAAAAACTACAACAAAGCAGTACACATACATGTCTCTGCTTGAACCCTAACCCCATTTAGAGATCGTACCCTATCCATGGGCGGTGCAGTGCGGTCTCTCCAGTGGGGACCCAGCGCTTTGCCAAAGACTCCGGCTGAGCTGGGAATAGTGTTTTCTGAAATAAATAAAATAGCATTAAAAATGGAATCAAAGGCAAGAGAGAGAATTTTGACTCAATTAAAACGGTGCGTTGTTAACGTAACATGTATCTGGTATAATGGCAATCAGAAATGAAACGGGACGCTCCTTCGATCATGAACTTTGACGTTTTTGTGCCCTCTGGTACACAATGAGGAGGAAGGCTTACCGTTTGCGGGTCTCTCCTGGGCAGCCCCCGTCGCCATCATTTGTATCGACAGTTTTTGTTTAAGAATCTCGTTTTCCTGCCGACTTCTGGATATCTCCAGCTGCAGCACCGCGTAGCCTTCATCCACAAGTTTGCAAATTTCAGCCACGGCCGCTTTAGTTAACACCTCCATGATGGAGGTTATCTGTGTTTGAAAACCAACACTGGTCGACATCGTAATGCCCTGCGGCCAGTACTTCGATATCTCGAAGACCTGTAATTATCCTATAAAGTAATGAAATAAATGATACACAGATCGTGACCGTTTCAAGCATATGTCGCGCAACGCCGCGGTAAACCAGAGCGTTATAATAAATAACCGGGTTTACACTTCCGGAAACTGACGTCCAACGTTACCGTAAATAACCTGAAATGAGTGCCAATCTGCGTGAAAACATGCCTGCAATTTATTTATGAACGACTGTCAGTGTGAAAACAGATCCAGCAATTATTTGTCAAAGGATTTTCAAATTTATTTGTTTTTGTTGAATGAATTGTCATTGATCCACATAATTAGCTCCAGAATGATTTTTCTTGCATAATATGACAGGGCTCCAGATGGCGACTAAAATGGTCGCCCATGCGACTAGATTTTTTTTTATTTTGCGAGTAGTTTTTTTCATTCCAGTAGCCAGTGGTGACTGCCTCTCACAATCCAAGAAATATGAAATGAAAATAAAAAAACAAGAAAAGTGGCAGCTTTTAATTATGTGCAGATATGGATTCTCGCAAAGGTGTGATGGACTTGCGAGATTCCACAATACTTTTGCGTTTTCACTAATAACTGCACTGCGTCCGTTTAAAGTATAAAATAATTTATTTATGTACTAATAAGTATAAACCTAAACGATACAGTCATGTCCTATAAAGTGTGCTTTAAGCATTAAACTATGGGGGACAATGCACACCATGTAACTTAAATATTACGTGTTTTTATACACATTTATTTATTAATAATCGCACTGCGTCCACTCACCGCCAGTGACTGTAAACAAGACAGCCGGGCTATTGAACTTGGAGTGCACACACAAATATTGAAATATTACAAAATAAAACTGGATAAAACCTCCTAAATATTTTGGGTTTAGGAGCCAATGGCTACTAACCTTTTTTTTCTGTCTGGAGCCCTGTATCACCGTTTGTACTGCGGAGTTTTATTTCCATCGTTAACACATAAGTCCTAATAGGATGCAAGTGGAAAAGTGGAAGTTAAAAGATTGTCTTGTGACCTGAGCAATACAATATGTATCAGTTTTACCAGTAAGGGAGCAACATTGCTTTATGTAACATTTGTTTTACAACTTTCAAATTTGATATTATGTATGTAAACAAATCCTGGTTATAAGGAAACACATAGCTGAAATGCAAAAGATAAATACAATTGTTTTTGATCATTGATGAACAAAACAATGAATATTGTTGAATATGTTCCATTACGAATCTGGGGCATGGCCAAGGGTGCGCCGGGATATCTAAATGCCACTCAAAACATAGCTTGTACAGCCAAATTATTTTTTTCCTTTGGTTAGCACAAGGGGTTTCTGGTTCAATTCCCATACTTCCCCATTATCATTAGGAACCTGGGGGGAGGGCATCCCTTTTTTTTAGGTTGAAAGACAGCCAACACTGGCTTGGTCCTTAAGAAGTTACACATTACTTTATTGTTCTGGAGTTCCTGCACACCTTGTCTTCCCATAGCACACCCAAAGTCACTATTCTGGTCATGCCACTGCTATGAATGGCCCCAGTTTATTAAAACTGGCTTACCTGCTACAGACATTTCACACTTTAAACAGTATAACCTTCCAATGTGCTAGTCAAGTTAATATTTTAATTCAGTGATGAACAATGTACAGTTTACAGTTACAGGTGATTTTGCCTTTGAACCTTAAAAAAATGACTTATACATAGTTTTTCTAAGTCATGATAAAGTCTTTCATCCATCCATCGTGCATAACTGCTCATCCAGCGATAGATTGTGGTGAGCCTGGAGCCCATCTCAGAAAGTATAGAGAACAAGGCTGGGGACACCCAAGATGGGACACCAGTTCATCACAGCGCACACACTCGCAATCACACGCTAAGGACAGTTTACAGATAGTAGTTCACCTAATTTCATATCCCTGAACCGGGGGAGAAAACCTGCAACACCGGAGCGAGTCAGAGTATGCGAAGTACACACATACAGCCAGGAGAGGGCAATAATCCCCGAACTCCGACAGTGCGAACTCACTGCGCCACCCCTTAAGACAGCTACACGAAAATACCATCATGTATTAGTGAGTGCACATTTCTCATGTCTGCATTTAATATCGCTGGAACAATGACGTTCCTACTTTAGAGTGAATCTAAATGGTTTCCTTTGTTCTAAGTTTGTGTTTCATTCTTGGTTTAGGCAAATCTGTATGAAACATTTGCAAAACCGTGTAACCAAATGCAGATAAGATCCATCCAAGTCACCGCACTCCTGCGTCAAATTGTTTTCTTCCCAGAGTGAACACTTTCGTGTCGTTTCCGGTGACTTGAGGTTGTGAAGCACTTTCCACACTGCGAGCACCTGAACGGTTTCTTCCCAGTGTGGACGCTTTGGTGCCGTATAAGGTTATTGGACTGAGCGAAGCGCTTCCCGCACTGCGTGCACTTAAAGGGCTTCTCTCCCGTATGCACCCTCTGGTGCGTCACCAGATAACGTGATTGAGCGAACTGCTTTCCGCAGTACGTACAACAGTATGGTTTTTCCCCAGTGTGGACCCTCTTGTGTATTATAAGATTACTCAGCTGTGCAAATCTCTTTTCGCATTGTGTGCATTGGAATGGTTTCTCTCCTGTATGTATCCTCTGGTGTGTTTCAAGGACATTCTGACAGGAGAAAGTCTTTCCACAATATACACAAATGAGTCTGTCCACATTTGCTTCTATACTGCTGTTGGTGTTTACATTTTCAGTCAGGTGGTTATCATACGGATCCCATCCATTTAAGACTGGAGCTCCGCATTTCAGCCCTGCTGCGATATCATTGCTCTCTACCATTTGAGACTGTGTGGAATACATGGGAGCACAATTGGACGACTCGCCGTGCCTTTGTTGTGGTTTGTGATGGTCATGCTCCAAGTGAACCACCCTCTCCTCCTCATCCCACGTAGAACTCAGGTCTGT
>JAAGVU020000078.1:2178214-2195759 GCA_011763525.2 Mormyrus iriodes | reverse complement strand
CACCTCCATAATGCCTTTATAATACCTTCATAGAACATTCATAAGCAGCATGTACGTATATCTTAGCATCCTAACATAACAGCATATTGTTATTAGAATTAGTTTCAATAAAATGCTAAATGCTAATTGGTAAGTGGCGCTGGCATTTTCAAATAAAAGCTTTGTGTTTCTCTATGAGAATCATTTTATATCCAAAGAATCAGAGATTTGATCCAGTAGCATCATTGTCGTCTGATACCAGGGTTGCTTTCTAAACACACTGAGTGACCCAGAGCTTCACAGAAAATACACCCTACAGATTTCTGCCTGTTCAGTTCCGTGCCTGGAGAAAACAGAAGGGCCTGGCCTGAATTTATAGTGCTGCTGACACGTGTAAGTGCCTGCAAGTGTTTCCGATACAGCTGGGAATCCATGAGAGCCACGGCCCTGAGGTGGAACAGACAACGCGTCCACAACCAGTACGAGAGATGAAGACGTCCGGGTTATAATTTCAGTGTCTTAACTGTCACACAGTTTACAGTGTACCCGCACAGGAAATGGACATACAGGGACACAGGAACTAGAGGGCATGGGGAGAGACGTGTAGTCCTTAATATTTACCTTGGATTCATTTGTCCCTACAAAAAATAGAACTTAACATTTAAATTATTAAGCTGTGCCCCTCCCAGTATCAAACTATGCCATTGTGGGCAGACCCAGAATGAGGTGCATGTGAGTAAAAGTGCCATCAACCCTGCCCCCGGCCCCGTGCTGATTAGTAGTAATCAGTTGATTTAATTGGAGTGGGGGCATCACCCGGTTAGGAAGGGACAGCTTAAGATGGGCTGCGGGACGGATAAATTCTCACAATACTGAGGGGACTCAGGGGAAGGGAAGAGGGCTGAACTCAATGGATTTACTCACTTATGACTCAGGAGAATTTAAATGAAATAACTGAAACAAATTAATCTTTAATTATAATTAAGAGTGGTTGAACGGACTGAGTGTGTCATTCCCCTGGTGGAAACCTGCCAGGACTCTCATGTGACCCCTCCCCCAATAAGAAGACTGGCCTCACTGAACACGAGGGCCCCACGCTCCAGCCTGTGGGAAGTGAAGCTCAGATCCCAGGTTTGAAAACCACTCAGAGACCAATCCGGAAAAACCTCAGCCCTGACTTCAAACATCAGAACTTTATAATGTTTGCCTTCTGAAGTTTCGTCAAGTGAAATATGCCTCTTTGTATTTGGGGGGTGGGCAGAGTTTGTTGGAACACACAAGCAGTGTGGTACTGAGTCATCCCAAATACTTGCTTATAACTCCTATCAATCTCTGATCCACATATCACAAAGAAAGGCCTGTATCCAGGAATAAAATTTATGGGGTGCCTGGCAACCGTACTGATAGATCCCCCTCGGTAGATTTTGCTAAAACGGGGGTTCAAATTAATTTCAGGTGGGTGGGGGTTGGGGCACTTCAAGCTCGCTTATTTTACTAGCTGTTTACAGAGATCCTTCGTTCCAATCACATACCTGCACAAACATCGTTGAGCCGTGGGCCAAGGATACACAGCTACTGCACGTCATGGCAGCCCCAGACAGGCAGGGGGCGCCATGAGCAGCAGACAGAGAACGCCGCCCAGTTTGTGGTACCTAGGTGAGGCGTGGCCTTACGTAAATTATCTAGGAGCTTGGAGGGGAATGCAAGTGGGGGTGGGGGGAGGGGTTAAATTACAGATTGCATTACATTTCATTTTCCCAGCAGCAGGAAAGAAACACACCGGCTTGAGTTTCCCATCCTGCAGGTGCCAGCACTGTGTTTTCCAAGATGTGTCACAAACAGTTTGTGTATCCATCCATCCGACGTGTGGACAGTGCATTTTCAGTTTCACTAGGGGGTGGCTGTTGACCCAGCTGGGATGGTCTTCCACTGGATACACTGAATTTCCCTTCTCCATGATTCCCCTGCTGGCTGCCCATTGGCCGGGAAAAAAAAAAAAACAGCCCCCGCCTCCTTGGCAGAGCTGCAGATAAAATCGGTTTCCGCAGCAATGTGATTGCCCTGTCAGGTGCAATTCTTGGTCACGTGACAGAACACAGGACAGTATGGACTGCAAGCTGGAGATTTAAACCGTAATGACAGGAAAGCAGCTCTCCCCTTCCCTCGTTACTCTGAGGAAGACAAAGTGTAGCGTCACTGGATGCAAAAGCTTGTTTGTGTTTCTGCTTTTTAAATATATATCACATTTACAGAATTATATATGCGTTGTGCAGGCTGACTGCTGGTCAACCAGTTAAATGTGAGTGTCAGACTCCTATTTAATAGAGGGGCTGGGCAGATGTAGTACCATAGGGGGCCCAAGGGAAATGATATTTCAACGCACTGTGTACTTGTAGATGGATTTGTTGACAGTTGGTTTTCGGCCAAAAAGATTCGACACCCCCCTAGAGGACAGCAGAGCAGGCCTACGGTTCAGCCCCCTAGGTGTTTTCACAGCATGGAGTCTAATCAAGTATCCCGGCTGAAGTTCAGCCAGCAAGTCTTGAAAAAAAAAAGAAAAAAAAGAAGATATATATATATATATGTGTGTGTGTGTATATATATATATATATAGATATATATTAAGCAGTAGTCAGCTTAGAAAAAAATTTGAATTAGGACATTAAAAATAGTAAAAACAGGGTCAGTAAAGTCTGTGGAATTCTTATTTTATACTCATTTCAAGCCACGTAGATTAAAGTTTCCGGGTGTGCAGGGTAGAGGCTGAATATAGCAGATGCACCTCATTAATAAAAGTGACATGTTTGGGCGTGGCTATGCCGTTAGAACGACCCTCCCACTTCAGCTGAAGGGAGATTGGCCTGCGATCACTCATCAGCTGTCACTTTCACAGCTGAATATCCTTGGACTGCTTCACCCTTCAACCAGCACTGATGGCTTTCAGTACAGCAGGTAGCATGGAGATTAAGGACACCACATTTAAACTGCAAGGTTATAAGGGATTTAATGTTGAGCGAGGAATTTCAGCTTAATTGGTTTCGTAAAATTCCCGTCTTAGCGAATGGATCGCATTGTAATTTGCTTGGGATGAACACAACAAGCAAAGTGGATAAGGACCTCTGAAGCACATCCTGTTTTCTACATCCCCTACTACCGTACATCCTGTACTGGTGCCATTACCTCCGGTGTATATAAAAATACATATTGTCTTCAGGTCCTTGTGTGTGCCAATATGAAGCAATGCCAAAGCTCTTCACTGAAGCACACTCCGACCAGAGCAGGTATCATTCTGACTTTTAAACAATCACGTACAAAAGCAAATTCATTTGTCAAACCTCTTCCGCTCCATTTATTCCCTTTGATAAAACAGACGATTAAAATCTGTACACGTAGCAGCAGGTTTATTTTCGCAAGAACACAGTGGACTTTTTAAGAATTAGATCCTTAAAAATAAGTTTATGGAGCAGAAATATGGTACCACAGAAAAAGAAAAATATGTATTATACTGATTTAGTTGTGTGTGAACTAAATACATTTATTTAGCACAATTACGTCTCACTTTCCTAAAAAGCGACAGAACATCGTTTGTCTCATTTGACAGATCTCTATCCCCCCCCATACTCTGAAGTAAGAGAATAATAAATTAAATCGGCCGGTTTGAGCTGGCAAGGGGAATGACCCCACATCTGTAGAGCTGTTGGAATGATCCCTCAAGGACGCACAATGTCACAGGAGCCAGAGGAACCTTTGCTGGAGTGGGGATGATTTCTCTGGGGGGTACAGGGTGCTGCTGGCTTTACCTGGAGGACTCTGCACACCATATGGCCCCATGTTTGGATTCTTGATCTGAATCCCAGCCTTCACCATTGTTATGGAGGCCCCACTCAGGACCCTGGGCAGAAGAACAGATGGCATTTTGTCATTGGAGCCGTCAGACCGAAGGGCTCCTTGAAAGGGCCTCACACAAGCAAAGAGGGATTCCAGTGGTCATCGGAAAGGACAATATGATGGGCAGAAAGTAGACGACGTAGGTACCGGTGACTTCGTTGTCACAGAGTATTTTTTTCTTTCTCAAGATGAAGACACGTTTATTTTGTGGGTCTTTAGGGATCCTGTGTTTTTTTTTCTCCTCATCTGTCACCCTCTAACTGTGGAATGACTTCAGAAAGGCCGATGGTTTCACTGGGATTTTTTTTCCCCATTTACTTCCCCCCACGTGTCATACTCCAGAAACGACCGAGTCGACATGGAGACTTCCCTGCCAAAGTCCCGGTCAGCCAGAAGTCTCGGGTCATCGGATAAAACTGAGAGCCTAATCAGAGCAAGAAAGGACCCAGTCTGCCGCTGTCACTACTGGCTGCAGGGGGGCATCTTGAAGGCATCAGTAGTCATGCTTGTGAGTTTTACCCGGTAAGCTGAGGGGAAAAATAACGTATCAGCTGCAACATGACTTGCCACATTGATCCCTGACTAAAAGGAGGGGGCCTCGATCTCCAATTCTGTGTGGACGCCTACAATGCTGCTGCTGACAGATAATAATACCGGCTTAAGTCTTCTTGAGAATGCAGTCAGAGGTCAGCCAAGTCGCCAAGCCAATTTTGACACCATGCCACAAACTTAACGGGAGTCATGGTGCCGTTTCAGCAGAATCAGCAGCTGGCGATATCCTGACCCTGCCCCGGTGACGCGGTGTCATCGCGCTCTCGTAGGTGTCGGAGGTGGTCTCATCCCTTTTATCGAGACCTCTGTACCTGGTACCTTGATGACGAGTTGTCTTGACGACAGGCTCAAATAATTTTTGAAACATCTGATCTTCTTGAATCTCTATTTAGAGAAATGAAAAGAAAATGGTAACACTTTACTCGACTGGGCACAAATAACACAGTACTATGCTATTACTTATGTATTACTTAACCACAGTTTAAGTCGTAGTTACATACTGATCCCATGTTAATTCATCATTAATGAATCTTTGAATGAACGTTTTATCTCAGGCAGTTACTGTATTCGTTACAATATCTGTTAAATCTGTAAACCTTCATGAACTACTAAGGAACTACTGAAGGAACAAGTCATGAATAACACAAGTTACACACTGATCTCATGTTTGTTCATCATTAATACTCATTAAGTATTTATGCCCTGTCAAGTAAAGTGTTACCAACAGAACAATATCATTGGATTCAGCTGCTTATTTTTCGATTCTGTGGTCTGTTTTGAAGCCTGCTCATGCATCTTGCTTGGCTAGCTGTCAGAAGGTGATTCTACCAGCCTTTGAATTAAGCACTTTCTTTTTCTGACTGTCCATTCTGAATTGACCTTACAGGTCAATGACCTCACCTCATTTGCCTCCCTAGGTTCATTAAGGCTATATCTGGAGCAGCACGTGAGAGAGAGAGTCCACTTGAGACAGAACAAGGATAAGCCCATCAATTTACTGACCCACAGAAACAGTTTGTTTTTGGTCTACCTGTTAGCTGTGTTGAGGACATGCTGATATTGGATACTGCCACATATTTATGTAACTGCAAATGTATAATTTATTTGTTCGGGAATGAGGACACCGAAAGTCTTTAAATATTTGTGCCAAGGAGGACGTCAACATAAATCAAACGCTGGTGTGATTGAATTATTGCTCCTCCTAGGCCGTTTAAAGCATGCTACAGGACAAATGTACCCAGAATTCCAGTTCATTTCAAGCCACTGTAGGTCATGTGACCATGTCTTGGTAATGTTGGCTGATTTTGATTACTCTAATGCACATGATTTGTTTATTGGAGTCCATTGGCTGTAGCTGACAGACCATTACTTTCTGAAAACAAGGCCTGGACTTTATAACGCTCTCATAAGAGCACAGATGAACCCAATTAGATAAACATCTTCCCTGTTTTCTTTCTCTTTCTTGTGTATCCTCAGCAACTGCACAACAATTTCACTGTCTTCTTTTAGAACACATTACAATAAACCTTGAAATTTGAATTAAAGCTGAAATTCTTTGAATTTCACTTTTAACAAGAAAAAAAGACAAACATAATCCATGCAACGTATGTCTCAAGACAGGTAAATCTTATTGGCATACTTCTCTAAGGATCCATTCATCTTCCAACTAATCCATGGTTATGATGACTCTGTCCCTAGGAAGCACAGGCACAAGGTTTGGGACACGCTGAACAGGTTGTCATTTCATTTCAAGACATACACTCACAGACCACAGGCAGTTTGGAAGTACCAGTTCCAGTTCACCTAATTGCAAGTTTTCGATTGCAATGGGAGGTAGTATACCTGCGGAACACCTGTGCAAACACAGGGAGGGAGAAACATTCAAATTCCTTACACCAACTTGAATCCCCCACCTGAGAGGTATGCAAATACAGTACCGACCCTTAACTAACCTATAGCTAAGGGTGCTTAGGTAAATTATCAAGACAAGAATCTCAGCATATGTCCGTTCAAATGAACGCTTCGCAAATCAAGACGAAGAAAACGCACCTGACAATGACCGCAAATGACCAGAGAAAATTTTGCAGAATGACAAGCGGAGGTCTAAATGTAGAAGGAAAGTTAAAATTCAGAAGATCCAAATAAGCGCACCAGCCACGGCGTTGGGTTATTCCGCGCTCAGCGGGCGCGCTGCGCGGCGGGAGCGGGCGTGGGCATCTGCGGAGCCGGTGGCCTGTTTTGGCAATTTATCTTATCAATTCCTCATTTCGGTGATCACTTTTTCCCGACCTCTGTACCTCGCCCAAATGCATTTCCATGTTTCCCCCACATGGCACCGACACAGACAGGAAACCTCCCTGCCTCTTGGCGTTACTCTTCCCGGCATAAAACCGACGGGGTCCGACCTAAGTCAGCTCATCTGCTTACGGCTTGGCTGCTGGCGGTGCAGAAGAGCCAATTAAGACCAGAGCTGCGGGAGGCCAGCGAGACCTACGGCAGCACCAGGACACCGTTCTAGCGGACATTTCCCACCCACCAGAAAAATATGGCAGTGTGGCGGCCGAGGGTAAGCGAACACCCTTCCACATACGTTTCCCATTCGGTTAATTACCTCATATCATCCCCTATAATTGGGTATAAATAGCACAAGGATGGATCACCACGCGCTGTCTTTTTACAGCAATCGATCCTATATTTAGTGAATTGTTTTCCGAGGAACCTTGCCATGCGTTTGTCAATTAGGATGCAGCAGGAAGCGGCTGTTAGGGTTTCTCCACTGCTCCTAATTTTTTTGTTCTGCTGATAAGAGAACCTGACTGATGAGAGAACCGTAATAGCCTCTTCCCCTTCCATCCTCCTTTTCGTTTCCTTCCATGCCAATGTTATTTTTTCCCGCCAAAAAAAGAAAATCGCGACGTCAACCTGATTCCCAAAAGCGCTTGACACCAGGTAGGCTAACATAACAAAAGGCAAGACAGATCTCTTTTTTATTTTAATTAAAAATGCCAGAAATAAGCCCTGACCTTTAGGGTTCCATAGTGACAGTACAGTGACTGTAGTGGAATAGGCTACTTCATGGCGCTTCTAAAAGCTGAAACTGAATTACCTTCAGTTTCGCCGGTCTGGGAGAGTTATTCGGAAAAGTCATTTGGCTCAATAGCGACAACCAAATATAAATTAAAACTTTTCGGGATCTTAGCCATTTCTGTTGTCATGATCGGTACATTATCCGAGTGTAGGAAGGAAATGCTTTATGTACACGTTGAATACATTAATATTTATGCACTACTAATGCACGCCATGTAATTCTACAGGGAAATCATACTTCACAAAGTCCAATTAAGGCAGTCTAATAACACACATGTAAGATCCGTCTTCTGCAGAACTCTGATAAGTACAAATCATATACTCGCCACCAGAGGCATATTATCCTGGGCAAAGGCTCCCCTACTATCTTATACGATAGTGAGGATGGGGCCCCCGGGGGGTGACGGTAAATCCGCGCATTAAATCGCCCTGCTCACCACAGTTTTTTTGCACAATGCGAACTGATTAGTTATTATTAACTTCATTGTCATTAACAGGCAGCCGGAATCGATGCACTGCACCACATTAAAAGAAATACATTTTATAAACTAATTTTGACTGTTTACAATCCGTCAGCATGATGTAATAGGATACCTGTTTCGGCGTGCAATGTTGATTTGCAATGTTCGCCATCGGTTCTTGGTTTTAGCCTTTGGTAGCCTATTTTATCACATTTTTTTTTTCATTTTTAAAGTATTCATGGAAGAATTAATACAGCCGTCGCTCGGTGCATCTGTGATATTCATGACAGTCATCCAAGCACACGGATTTTTAAAAATTGATTCATTTCTGTGATAGTAAATCTAATGAGAGAGGAAGCGATGATTTAGGGTGTTTCCGACTGTTCATTTTTTACCCATAGCCCTGTCGGATCCCGGACTCACCAGTTCAAACGAGAAGACGAAGACGCACTTTACCTGAGAACATGTTATTGGGGACTTCTTTACTCAAGAGCGTGTTTTTAAACAAAAGAAAATACATACAATCTGATATTGTGATCCACCTATATTAATACTAACAAAAAACATTCTACATCTATATACCAGTTATTTAAAGCATCATACGCTCTATATAGTAGAAGTACGACAAAGATAAAATATGCTGATCTGTGCCAAGTGTGAAATAAATTGAATTCCCTTCAAAGCTGAAATTTGAAATCAGCTGAAATCCCCTCGCGAGCAATTTAATAGGCTTTCGCTGTTTATATAGATCAGATCAACGCCGGTTAGGACTGGTTTTTTTGAATGTGGAAATCACACTTATTTTAATGTATGCACATTACAAGAGGTGTTCATGTGATTTTTCAATCGGGGGAGGACCCCCCCCCCCCACACACACACACACACACACGGAACTCCCGTCATTTGCGGTGCTGCTGATCGCCCCCAGTCTCGGGCATTAGGTCTTATAAAGGCTCAGGACTCGGCGGCGGCGTCACGTGTCCACTCCCCATTCAGCCTTTAATGTGAAGCTCCGCGCTCCAGCATCGCCGAGTTTCCGCGGCTTTCGTCCACACCCTGTACTGTGCGTTCAGAGAAAAGGTCGGGGGCATGAGACTGGGGACACTGAACGGCAATCCGTGCGTTCCTTTCGTAAAGCCCGCTCCTAACTGCGAGGCTGGCGGTGTTTCCACCTCGCTGAAATCTAAGAAGCCGCCTCAGGTGTTTCCTTTTCTTTATGTCTGAGCACGTTTAATTTCTTTCCTTCAAAAAACACGAAAAAAGGATAGAGAGAGAGGGAAGAAAAGAAGATGATGAAGGGTGCTGGATTCCTTTTGATTCCTATGAAACATGCTGCCAATCGGTGTTTTTCTGAAATAACACACAATGCATTTTCCGCGCAGTAGGGCCACCGCGGCGATCTGATGTGATTCGTGGTCGGGACTTGAATGTATTTCGCTAGGGTGATCGGCTGTTGTTATGATGTGACGGCTCCGTGCAGAAATTAGACGGGGGGGCTGCTCTGAAACGGGCGTGCGTTTTTTATTAAGTGACAAGCGACCGATCCTGCTATGTTCTCCATCCAGCCAGATTGAGGAGCACCTCCCTTCGTTTGAGACCAGATCCTTAAATGACCTACTGTTGAAGGCACCGCGATCTATTGCCCGGATCATGGCATGTGGTTCATTTCTGATTTCCACGAGCGCGGCGCCAGGGATCAATAGAGAAAATGGGCATCAGATCCAGAAATGTTGGTAACGGTTCGGAAGAACAGCGGGAGAAGAAAGCAGCCTTGCCCGGGGACTTGGACCAGGGGACCGGGGCTGATAAAGATGGAACCCTTCTGCTCGTTGGTCCCGGCAAAGACGATTTCAAAAGGGGGTCTCAGGGCATCGGACTTTTAGCAAAGACCCCTCTGGGCTACACGAGACCCGTAAAGCGGAATAACATCAGGAAACGTAGGGTCCAGAACCTGATCTACGACGCGCTTGAGAGACCGAGGGGATGGGCGCTGCTCTATCACGCTTTTGTGTAAGTACCCCCCATGCATCGCTTATAACTTGCCAACCTGTGCATGCTTCCCAACTTGACGACCGGCCAGCATTTCTGGGTTCTGGGATGCTTACAAACAAACCAGCCGCATTTATGTAACGCTCCAGTGTACGTCTTTCCTCCTTTAAAGTATGAGTTACCAAACACACCGGGACTGAAAACATCTGTAACGTGTAATGAATAAGCGCTCCAGTTAGGAAATCGGGCAGTAAAGAATAAGATTTCATAATATGATATGTATTGTTGCGAAATCAGATCAGAGGCAGCGGTAACTCTGATTATGTTATTACATATTGTCGTTTATGGCTTTCTCCGATGATAACTTGCAGTTGTTACTGGGCATTCACTGGAAGCTTTTCCTAGACGCACTTATGCTTAGCTGGCTTCTTGGCAGCTTTATGCTTGTAATGCGCTATATCTGCCTGGCTTTGGATAAAGCGGCTGCTAGATAAACTTAAATTTTACACGTTTCTGTGTACAGAAATAAGATTAGACTCAGTAACGACAGTTTCAGTGTGTGGTGGAATTGTTATAGAAGAAAACAAGCATGTTATTGTTAACCAGTACAGAATAGGTAGGGCGTTTATGTAAGTGCCGTTCTCATAACTGACTGAGCTCTGCAGGAATATTAGAAGAGAAATATTTCTGTAGTATGACGCATCCATTCTCCGAAGAGATTAAGAATCTGTCATATACTGACACAGTGTCTTTTCAGGAACTTTGAATTGAGGCAGTTTTTTATGTGTTGAGCAAGTGAGATCTTATTTAAAATAAGCCTATTGGTAGTTATCAGATATAGTTACTTGAGGAGTGGTAGTGAGGGATAGGTATGTCTGAAAACCTGTTTATCTTGCAATTTTGAGTTTGGACGGGCGTTTATTGGTGTGCAGATAACTTTATGAAGTCTTCTGTCAGTTGCGGCAGACTAGAAATTTAACCTAGACTGCAGTTATGTTTGGATGGCAATATGTCAGAGGGGGAATTAATGTGAAAACCACATGACGTTGGCTGGAGTCTGGTGGTGCTCATGTATGATATGTAATCGCTATCCAGGTGAAACTGAGCGTGACTGAGCTGGCCGTTTTGGTCTGAAGGTCTGACGCTCTGTATCACGTGCACACGTGTGTTTGGGTGAATTCGGCATGCCACACAAAGAGTAGGTGAGGCTCCTAAGAACCTGGGGAGTGAAAGAGATGCAACAAACATTTTGAGCCCCCCCCCCCCCACCACCTCACCACTGCCTGCTCACATGTCCTTGTCAAACCACAGGGTAGACTGGCTGATGCAGTCCCGCCCCTTGAGGCGTGGCTTTGGCTGGTGACTGGGATACTGGCACCCTCGGCACCCTATCCCCGTGTCGCTTCCTGATGGGGTCCCCGCCCCTCATGGCAGGGCTTTAGCTGGTTACTGGGATACTGGTGCCCTCTGCACCTCGTCCCCGCGTCGTTTCCTGGCATCATATCAAATAGCTACTCTTTGGCAGCCATCGGGTTCCTGTTGAAGGAGGTGTAATTACTTTCTGATGACGGTTGCATTTTATTTGTGTGTCTCTTCTGGTCATCATTTTAGTCTCTCTGTGGAATCGCTATACTGGTTACTGTTGGGCCGATTTCTTATTGGCTGCTCCTGAGATGGGTGTGGCTGCTGTCAGTCGAGGTGAAGTCAGGTGACAAACCCTGTCATCCAGTTTCTCTTGTTCTTAATACTTATATAACTAACTTCTTTCCTGCCCCCCCATAATCATGCCCAAACCTTGATCCCTGACCCTGACTTCTTGCGGTCTCCGCTTTAGTTCTCGTGTTTCTGCTTCTTTAAGTTTATGCCCGGAGTGATCCCTACTAGCCCTTGATTGTTTTCCCACTTGTGTTTTTGATCATTCGATATTGTGAATATGTGGTTGATGTGGTGAGCAGGCCGGTGCTTTTGACCCGCCCCCCCAGCTTGTGTTCCCTCTCGTGACCCGGTCTCAACTCTGATTCCCCGGGGGGGACCAGGCAGCAGGCACAGGTTTTGACAGCACCTGCTGCTGTGGGTGGGTACACTGCTTCATAGACTGATGAGTTTCGGACTTCGTGCCGATTTTCACACCCAAAATGGAGGCTAAGTGTCTGAAGTGTCTTCAGTGAAGTGGTTCTGAAGCTGGCTGCAGTGTGAGAGTGGAGGGGGGTCGTTTGGAAGGGAAGGCATGCTTTTGTCAGGTGATCATCATGTAGCCAATGGTGTGTTGTTGACATTCAGAACTATGTCACCATGGAGATACAGCACATGATACCGCACACAAAAACGGTTCCGGAAAGATTTCAAACCACAGAAATGTTGAATATTAGTGATGGATCTCACCCAGAAAGAAAAACACTATATTGAATGAATAAATACAATGCTTAGATATGTGGAAAATGTATAGGTTAAAAATAAGAGTAAGCATATATAAATATAAATCTGACAGTTTTAAGAACAAATGTAAAAGTTCAAATTTCCCATAATGCTTCAGAGGTAATGAATACTGAAGGTTAAAAATGTAGTAACTTGATGAAAATAATCAATTTAATACTGAGTTTGCAAAATATGCACTTAGCATTAATCATATCTCCGTACACCTCTTTGTTAAGTTTATCAGCTCTTAGTTTTATTAATAAGTGTCAGATGATATTATTCAGCATTCTTATTTGCGGTACTTATTTCTTATTTTAGGCTTCCTGCATGCTGTTGGGATGCAGGACTAGGGCACTGCAGTCACCTGTGCAGTGTCTGATCATATTTAGCTGGAATGCAGGCTCCCCGTCTGGGCTGCCGCCACGCCACGTGACCCTGTCCCTTTTAAAGTACACCTTGTTTTTCGTGAGCACCATCCTGGTAGCCCCCCCCCCCCCCATGTGAGACACGCCCATGGCAGCGAACTAAGGAGGCGACGTGTGGAAAATGACCACAGAGGTGTGAATGCCCCAGGGCTAGTGGGCCAAGCTGGCTTCCGGGGAGGGGGGGGGGCCCAGCGTTTCCTGTAAGGGTCTGCCCTGGGCTGGGGATTATGGCCTCATTAGGTCTTTATGACTGCTAGCTCCAGGAAGGAGTCCAACAGCACCATCTATTCACTCTCCCTCTCTCTCTGGTGGGGGGGGGGGCTCTCAGCTGGACTTACTCACATGGTTGAGCCAGCTGGCAGAACAAGAGCATAGTTCTTGGACCGTCTTCTTAATTGATCATGAAATTATCATCATCATACCCCCCTCTGACCATCTATTGTTTTTTTTATTTGACCCCCTCCATGGTTAGCAGTGCTTGATGCTGTAGCACATTTGGATATGGATGATCAAACTCCACCCCCCACCCTCTTCCTGAAGACTTTCCGGTACCATATGGTGGGTCTAGTGGCTGCTAGTTTATATGAACCTTAATGATCCAGACTGACGCTGAAACAGCAGCACCAGTGATCCACTCTAAGTGATCAGCTCTATGTGATACACTCTGAGTGAACCGTTCTGAGTGATGGCTGCCCTCCGTCTCCTCCTATGGTCCTGTGATGTCATCTGATGTGTCAGATGACACTATTCTGTCCAGTACCCACACTCGGTGCCTGCTTACTCGAACTGGTCGACCTGTGATTCGATTCCCCACCTTCCATGAGGGAGAGTGTCCCCTTTCTGCTGCTTGTGTGGGTGGAGCTACTTGTTTATTTGGGTGCTGCGATTGGTGGCATCAAATCTACCTCTGCTGGGTTCGCTGAGGTGTTTATGGGAGGAGCTTGGGGAGGAGGCAAGGCCATTGTCTTGGCTGACAGCTAGATTTATAAGTGATGTCCCTTTTGTTGCTGCAGGCAGGGGTTATTGGAATTCCTAAAAAGAGAAATTTAGTATGTCCCTTCTACTGGGGGGGGGGGGCTCTGGCTAATTTACTTTACTATTTCCTCCATGGCTGTCAAGACCGGGCCACAGGAGATTAACTTGTCCGTTTCGAGAGGAATTGTTGCAAAGATCGTGCCCCCTCAGCAGACCTTGTGACATTTGATATCCTGTCAGTTTTTTCAGCGCATGCTCACTTTGAGAACCTCTCTCCTGTCTGGAGGACGCTGTAAAATCCTTTGTGTCTACATGAACTTAAATTCAGGTTTATATGGTAAATATCTGCTTGGCTTTTTAAATCGGTTTCAGAGAACCTCTTGTTGATTTGATCGTTACGTCGTCTCATTTAATTTCAGTATTATAATTTCACCCTAGGACAATAAAAGAAATAAATCAATAATAATGTAAGTTAACTGTCTCTCTAGTTCTCCTCTGCAGTGGGAATGTGGGAGTCTGCGGACAAATGCAGACAATCACTGGCACATATTTATCGCTGGTGTTTCTGTCCTGCTGCCTGCAACGAGATGGGAGCTCCTCTCCAAACTGACACTCTCTAGGTAGATTTTTTTCCCCTTTCATAAATGGTGTCTTGAGGCAAGGAGAATATGTTGCCCAGTTACCAGTCATCCAGTTTCCAGTAGTACGACAAACTGGAAAACAAAGGATCCTTCGAGGGAACTCTCCAGCTTCTGATTCGGGAGAAATGACTTTATTCTCTTGAGGTTAATTTGTTTGCCTATGTGTGTAGAAGTTATGGGACTGCACAGTGCCCACACAGTGCCTCCCCACCCCAAGCCGAAAGAGTCAGGGAGTGTTTCGGTTGCTGTCCGTGGTTCTGAAACATCCATGTTTCTTATTGCCAGTACTGGCCGCTGTCCTCGGTTCTGAAAGCAAACTGTGTCTCTGTGCTCTGGGCAGGAAACTCTTAGGTTCTGAATAAAAGAAATATTTTAGGCAGGAAAAATTACATAATAGGAGCCACTGCCGCAAAATTTGAATTTGTTACATAATTTTATAACTTGGAAAAACTTTAGCATGCAACTGTAGCAGTTTGTATATGAAAAGGTATAAAGTAGAACTGCATTAAAAAGAAATATTGTGGTTCTTAAATTCAGTTTGTACTTGCCAGTGCCTTGTTAGACAAAATTAAATGTTATTATCCAGTTTCCCTGGAACAATAGGAAACCTCTGTAATTGTCTTGTGGTTTTTATTTAATTTATCTTTTTGAAGCTGTTGTTTTATTAATTGCCACGCAGCACTGTGATCTGCGCATGGCTGCCGACTCCTTGGCGCCACACCCGTCCCTGGCGTACTATCTGCTTTTGCGGCTCGCTCTGCAATCTGCGGCACGCTCCCGGCCTTGGGCCTGAAGCGCGGCTCATTACCGGCCGGACCTGAAACTCATTCGGTGTTAATGTGGAATTCACCATCCCCTGGAGATGTTAACTAGCCTGGTATTTTTAAAAATCTCTAATAATGATTAATGTGAAATATTAATATGAAATATGCTGCCATTTATTCATATACACATTCGTATATTTTATAGAATTCCTGTTTTACCGCGGCGCGCTTAGGAACGGTGACGTGACTCGATCTTACTTGTCCTGATACTGTACTTTAGTCTAAGATGGTTTTCTGGTGTCCAGTGTGCGAGCTTCCTGATCATTTGACCAACACCGTTACACCCCAGTGACACAGAGAGAAGGGTGTCACATGCAGGCCCTCTGAGCACAAGTCGAGAAGCAACGCTCACCAGAAGGAATTTGGACTTTGCTGAAAATAAGACAGTGCCCTCATTGCACACGTGTGTAATGCTGAGTGGGATTTATTTTTGCCTACAGAACAGCTGTGATTCATTAGCGAGGCGCTGAAAATCTCCCTTTTGGGGTTTATGACTTTTGGAGGCCGTGACTTTCTTTGCACCTGTGGCCTACCTGTTAGCTGTAATGAGGCTAGCTCTTCCCCTGACTGCTCTGAATAACAAGGTGTTGTTGGCATCAGAACTGGCACTGACTGGATCGTTTCTGCTTGCTGCACCATCCTCTAAGCCCTGGACACTGTGGTGTGTGAAAAACCCAGGATGTTGGCTCTTTCTGAAATACTAGAACCAACATGTCTGGCAGCTACAGTGATAACCCATTTAACATTGCCTCCATGACCCATATTGCGCGTTCTGAAGCTTTGCTGAATGATAACGGAACCTCTTGACCCCCTCAAAGTGCTTTACGTATTGATTCGCAGCCACGTGATTCTCTGTATTATAGGAGTAGGCTGTAAATGAGCAGTTGTTGCTCCTAAATTTCATCTACAGGACGGTCATTGTGTTCTAACGGATCTGTGGTCCGGGGCTTTCTTACTCGCTGGTAAACTGGCTGTCTGATGCTGCTCTTAGCCTCACTCCTACCTCAACTTGCCCCCTCCTCCCGGGCCCCCATCCCTTTCAGCAGAAAAGACTGCAGATGATGTTGGGTTCGGATGTGAGAAGAGCTTTGGCGCCCAAAGGGGGGATGCTGTTACAGTCTAGAAGAAACCGGATCCATCAGGGAGGGAGGGGCTTCTCTGTAGTGAGAGTAGGAAATGGGGGGAGGGGCTAGAGTGTGTGTGTGTCGGGGGGGTTGTACAATAGCCTACAATGTGTTTGAAGCCAAACAAACTCCATCTAGTTGTTTTTTTTTATCAAACAGTTGTAAATATTTGGGACAAATATTATTCAAGCCTCCGTTCTGCTTGGGGCTCCACTTAGTTTGAAGACAAGCCCTGTTTGGGATTAATTTTTAATCATCTATTCAGGACCCCCCCCTCACCGGCCTCCTCCCTTAGAGGCCCCCGTCGCAGTCTGTACCGGAAAACCGCTTCATCGTGCCGTTGTCGCTGCCTTGCCTTTGCTCTCTTGTGAATTATTCATGTGCCAGGATGCACCTGTCAGAGCAGCAGTGATGCGAGGATGGAGCTGCGCGTGGCGAGCTGTAATCCGCGGCCCGCGAGCCACCACTATGTGGGCGGTGACTAAGTGCGGCGGACAGGAACCGCTGCCCTGGTGCCGTTTGCGATGCAACGATCGGTGTGTGGATCACAGCCAGCTTCTAAACTCTACGTGTCGGCTCTGCAAGGTGTGTCTCCCAGGGCGTAAACCTGATATTCACCATGCATTTCACCTCCTGTATATTCGCCTGAATGACACAGAAGGCCGACCCTGCCCCCCATATATACCTGTCTGAAGAGACCGGCGCATGTGTATCCATGTGTCCGTATGCAGTCACCCGTGTCTCGCCATGTGTTTGAGTGTGAGCAAACCAAAGCCGCCCCTCAATTCCAACACCTGCTGCCGGACGGGTTTGATGCCAGTTACCCGTGTGGACAGCTGTTCTCCTCAAGAGCAGGTTAACTGCAGCTTTGTCACTCATGCCGGAGCCTCTGAGCTGTGAATGAGAACGCCCGCACTTTAAGGTTCAGCCTGGGGTGGAGCCAAGGGCGTCAGCCTGGGAGGAACTACTGTGACCACGGTGCCAATTTAGATAGGTCTTCTGATCAAATGTTGAGATTTTTCTGTACCATGCATGAAGGAAAGGCATGAAGGAAAGTAGAAAAGACAAGATCATAATTTTATTTTGCAAAGAGAACTCCTTTCAATACTCCTTTTGTGTTTCATCCATCCATTTTATATGATGGTCTATCCATTTCAAGACCATGGTGAGGTTTTTAAGATGAGA
>JAAGVU020000078.1:2151662-2162941 GCA_011763525.2 Mormyrus iriodes | reverse complement strand
ATAGATGCTATGTTTTTGCATTTCCACCTTCCCTCTCGCTGCCCCCATATGTAGATTTCATTGTCCGCCTCCAGCACAGCAATGATTTATGTCCCTGCCCCTTTAAGCCCCAAGCCAGCCCCCCCCCCCCCCCCCCCCAAGGTTTCAAGGGAATTCGGTGGAGTTTCCCACAGTATTCCTCCCCTTCACCTCCCATTGTCAGGGCATCTACTTTTCTAGCTGGCTCCCCCGTTTCCACTGCTGTCATATGACGTGATCTGTCTTCCTTTCCAGGCTGGCCTGCTGATAAATGTCCTTCTTGTGATGCCAGGCCTCCTGGCACATGCAAACGGCGCAGACGCCGCGTGGGCGGCCAGTGCTGAGGTCAGGCTGAGGTGCTGTGGCTCTGGGACCTGGCTGGGGTTCCATGTCACTCCTGCCCTTGACTGGCAGCTTGTCCTTCCAGATTTGCTGTTGAACTTTGCGCAGGGAATCAAGATATTGTTCCTAACCACTGTTGACAATGCTGCCTGATGTATGGGTGTGCTCACACTAGGTGATCCGTACCATGCCCAAGCACTTGTGACCCATAAAGTTAGGTTCATTTGACTAGTGTGATCGCTCTGTACCATGTCCAAGCACAGTATGCTTAACCATGCCCAGGCCCTCTTAGTAGGACTTAGGCACGGTATGCATCCAGTGTGATTGTTAACTGAGCACGGATCACGTTTGTGCAAATGTATACTATACATGAACCGGACCCGGAAGGAACGGATTGGGTTGGCTGTACAGATCAGGTAGCGACAAACATGTAACAAACACTGCAGCAAAGGGATCACTTTGGTCCATGGCAGAGGCTGATGAGAGTACCCAGGAACAACTGGATGTAACACACAAAATTCTGAGTGTGTTGGTAAAATACAGTACTGTCTTCTTATACATGCAGCACAATTAAATGAAAATTGTTGTTGCATACTCGATAAGTCTATGAGGGCCGTGTGTCATTGTGCCCAGAATGACTCTAAATAATCCACAAAATATGGACGTTAATCATGAACTCCATTGTGCTGGGTCATAGTGCTTTTCTTCCTGTTTTCTTCAACACAAAATGCCGCACAATGATGATGAAAGCGTGCTTGCGTTCGGAACGTTAAGTGCTATGTGAGCACAGGCCAGTGGGAGAGTGGAGAGGGGCACGGTATAAGGCAAACTGGCCATGTATGAGTATGCCCTATCTATTATCTGAGTTGCAACATCAAATTTATATTATAACACTGATGCCCAATCCCCTTTCTCCCAAGCCCCACTAAGGAATCCTACAGACCAGTCTACATCGTCGAGCAGGAGCTGGGCTTACTCAGTAACCATCCTATGGCAGATAGAAGTTACCCAACTAGGTTTTTAACCTGCAGCCCGAATGTGTCCTTAACACTATGCCCCCTGCTGTCTTCAAGGATAAAAATGTCATTACTGCTATTCCCATATATCATCCCTGCTTCACACTGTCTAAATCACATGGAATGGGAATAGATGACCTTATGAGACTTATTTTCCCCTCCTGTTGGGTTGAGGATACATTTTCATCTGGATGTCCTCTGTCTCAGTGGAACTATGGCTATCTGTACTTCGTGATGTGGCGTTTACAGCTGAGTATCTCTTCACGCCTTCTAGGCAGTAAATGCACCTGTGAGTTTGAATAATGAACGCTGGCCCAATAGCTCCTCCCATTCAGACACCAACACCCACACAAGAAGAGTTTACTGTGGCGCTCACATGGGGGAAATAAGCTGCCTTCTTTACAGTTAAAATAATTTTGCTGCCTCAGACATGCCACATTTGATGGCTTTTTGGAGTTAATCATCCCATACTCCTTGGCTGAAATAATTCTTATTGCATGCAAGATGTTTTTTCAGCTCCAGTAATTGTCCAAGAACCCATTTGGGCAAGATGTTTGGGTTTACACTTTGCACTGAACATATTGCATCATTTTCCAGAATGCACTTTGATTAATCCCTCTATCGTGCTGTCTACAGTGTCTCTGAACCATGATAATGTGATGTGATTGCGATCTGATAAATCCTAAACTATGGCTAGGATTAGACTCATCTGGAAACTTATCTTATGCTCTTAGCATTACTACCTTTTAGCTAGCTGCTAAAAGCTGTCAAAGTCATGATTGTCTGTGAATCTGCATTGTAACATGATATTTATGACCGCGGTTAGTGGCAAAAACAGTGTAGTGGGCTCTGATTTCTAATTGGTGGCCAGATAAATGTTAGACATGTTGATTTCTCTAGGTCAGAGTCTGACTGTTGACGTATATGTTCTCTGGTTTGGTGGCTAAGGACTTGGATTTGTAACTTGTCCTTCATGGTTTTAAGTGCTACAGTAGGACCCAGCAGCATTCTTAATATAAATTGCCTCCGTAAAAAAATACGGCTGTTTAAATGGCTGGAAATTATAAACCACTTTCAGGAAGTCTCAGCTAATCAAATGGAAATTTACAGTAGCTCTGTGAGTGTTTAGAGATGTTTGACTGCTATATATTTGAAGGCTTCAGTCAGAAGGCTGGCAGAGAGACAGGATGAATATTTGTTGTCACTCAGTCTGGCAAGTATCAAAATGAAGGTGCTGGTGTTTCATTTCATCTGCTTCACGGAGTGGAACCTGATATCGAGATGGACACATGCTTGTTTTTTTTTTTTAGACCTTGGGCTTCAAAGGTGTGTCCGGTCTACACATCTCAACTGATTTTACTGCGAGTTTGTTCAATAGTCACGCTGATATGAGAGTTTTTATTGTGGTAGGAAAACATAACAGATTTTGGTGTTGGGGAAAATTTTAGAGTGGTGGTTCTCTAGGCTGCAAGGAGGGAATTAGCCATGCGTTTGATGTAATGGCAGTTATCAGCTGATACCACCAGTGATATCCAAGCTTCAGTTTCCAAGGCCCACAGATGTATACATATCAAGAAGTAAGCATCTCACTTTCCCCTAGCCTTCACCATGATTGAACATAGGCTTTGGCTCCTAACAGCACCTGTGGACCTGCCTCTTCAGCAACCATGGATTAACAGTACCTTCCCTCATGGCATGTGCAGTTTCAATCAGTTGTCCTAGAATTCCACTCGAAAAATCCTCCTACTTGGTAAGACAATTAAAAAATGTGTATATATAGGCAGCATCATAGCATGGATATCGATGTTTTCATTATCAATATATTATCAATGAGAGGCTCATCGGTCTGAGACCCTTACATCATCTCTCTGAAGACTTGGGCCAATCAGCATCTGCTGTTTACAATTCAGCAACCTCAGCATCGAGGTTACTTGGACAGTTGGGTGGTGAGGGAGATATAGCATTTTGAACATACACATTCCCTCTGCTTATGAGGGCTGGCACCACTCATGAATCAACCCAACCGAACTCTTGGTGAAGACCCATTACTCTCCATCTTGCGGCATCTGTCTGGCATCTCATTTTGGCACTTAGCCCTATCCCCTTGCGACTTGCCCACATCTGACCAAGCATGCGTGTAATCTTTTTGTTATTTATGCAAAAATAACCATCTGGATTCCTTGAATGTGTGACACTGATATGCCTGTATCACAAGTGACCTTTTGGAGAGCGGGCAGCCTCCTCGCCCTGGTGAACAGGAACTGACCAACTGTCTGAGATGCTTCAGTGTTGCTATGGAAATGTATCCATGTTTGTACTGTTTGGAGAGAAAAGGAGAAGGTGACTCATTAATATCAGTATAAATGGGACCCCCCCCCACAAAAAAAAAGAATCAGGTGCACCTTTCTGCCACATCATCTAGTTGATCTAAACACTGGTTATGCTGGGGAACCCAAGGTGGCTACAAGAAAAGACCCTTCTTGAATTTCTTTTGAGATTGACTCCCGAGCTGAGTGTCTCTCTGTCTTGTGGTCTTTATAGCCGTTGGTCACTGTAATCCATATTTCCTTGCATTAGCTGATATGTTTGTACTAGTTTATTTTGTTGCTACTGGGGCTTCCCTCAGTCTCTAACCAGTCCTTTGCCAACTTGGTATGACACATGGACGTGTGTGTAAATGATTATCACATTGCCCATGTTCAGAACATGGGGGTGAATACTGCCTTGAGTGATCCAAGAGGTGAAGAAACTCCTGTGACATCCGTCAGACTTAAAACCATTTCCATGGTTCCTCCGAAGAATGAGAGCGTAGCTGAGTATGGTCGACATTCATTTTATTTAATACAGTCTGTACATGTAAAAAAAAAAAAAAAAAAAATGGGAAAGTAGTTCTGTTTGGCAAAGAAAATGAAAAACTCCTCTGAAAATGACCTCCTTGAGGGAAACGTGACTGAATAAATCTTTGGAAAAATACGATGATTAGAGTACAACTGCAGCTCTACACAGTATGCATAAATATAAATGAAACAATGTACATTATAGATGAAGAACCAGGGCTGGGTGGAAATGCCCTTGACCTCAGTGAAATGATTTCTTCGTGATACTTCCTTTGTTTTGAGTTTTTGCCAAACTAGATCAACCTGACTAATGAGTTTGTTTGCATGCAGTTTTGAATAACAGAGGTGCAGTAATATATACTTTAACCTTGGAAATTCTCTTATAGTTCTGCATGCTCTTGAGCTGATTTGGCAAAGAAGGAGTCAAACCTGCTGCCGGGCTGCTCCATCTTCCACAGAGACTCTGCGATCCACTGTCAAGGCTGCCGAGCTATCATCTCTGTCACCTCCCTGCTTCCTCAGACTCCTCATATCTTTCTCTCTCTCCCTCGCTTTCTCTTTTTTTCCGGAAGTGGGGGTAGGGCCTCCCTTTCAGGATTTCCTTCTCTGCTTCCTGAAGAAGCTGATACTCCCTTCCAAACTTTTCTCACTCTTGAGATATCCGTTTCAGCCTAGTCGTTGTGGGCTTCCGGGCTCCTAAAGGGTCATGGCCTGCCCCCTAATAGGCTTCCCACTCGGATAAAAGGAGTAAATGATCAGTTTTTCCTGTTAGCTGATCCTCTAATCAGCAGTAAGTCTGCTGTGCTGAGGAGTCACTTCCTCTTTAAGTGTTCCTTAACAAAGGCTTTGTTTTTTTTATTGCTGTTCCTGTGGATTTTTATAATTTGCCCGTATCCCTATCCCGAGCCTAAGCTTTGTACTCAAGGTGGATTAGAAGCATTCGTATGCACCCTGCATCCTGAAATCCTTCAGTCTGTTCGAGTTAACAGCAACTCCTGATGTGTCTGTCATTGCTCTGTCACTCCGACCTTTCTAATGCTGAGGTCTTTAGAGATACAATGAGGGTACAACCGTTCAACCTAAATTCCCGGAGCGAGTCCCTGTTTGCGAGTCTGAGTTGTGTTGCTAAGAGACTCGAAGTTTCAGGCTGATTTATTGCATGACGTAATGGGTCACGGATGTTAAAAATTGAAATTGCTTCTGCAGTTTGACCTTTCTGTAATCAAGTTGAACTTTATCGCTACATATTGATGACGGAAGATAAAATGGTAATTGCTATTAAGCATCAAATGATTCCCGTGAGACGGATCGTGGGTAGATGAATTGTGCGTGGATGCTATGCTAACTGAGTTCAGTGTATGCCATGTCACTCGTCGCCATGTTCGACTACTGTATTTGGTGCAATAATGTGATAGAATTGGAAGCCCTTTTAATTTTGCAGGCAAACAAATTAAATGCATGTTTTTTTGCAATAAAACATGGGTCCTAAGCCAACACTTTCCTTGATTAGGGCTTTAAAGATAGGACCGACATGAATGATAGCTTTAAGTATTTTGAAGGATAGTTGTTTTTTTTTTTTTCCACAAAATTTTGAAATCTTCATGACCTGGCTTCTTTGTACTAATCAGAAACCTTTTTTTTCTTCCCTGGAAAACTCTGACAGTGTTATTTGCAATGTGACAGTTTATGTGTGTTTTTTAGTCTGTTAGTTTGGTAAATAAGCTCTCGTGTTAATCTGTCAAAAGAACAGAAAGCAGGCCACGTTCCTTCAGAACTGACTGATGGCCTCATTCCTTAAAACTGATAGAATGCCATAATTTTGTACGATCGTTACACTGGTTCAGTTTAACTAAATCTGGCATCTGAATGCAGTTTTGTCCTAATCGTTACTGGATCAGGGTTCCTGAAGGCGTCAGAAAGCTGATGGAGCAGAGCCGTGTGATATGGGGAGCTCCGCCCCTTTCTGCAACTGGGGCATGACACTGTGGAGGTCCCCTCTGATGCTGGGGAGGGATTTATGGGTTACTGAAGGAGCCCTTTCCAGGGGGGCCGTCGTACAGAAGGGCAGTAGGTAATGGGGACGATGGATACTTATCTCTTTTCTGTAATCTGATGGCAGACTTACCCCCAAGGAGAATAAAATAATATTTATGTTAGTGTTTGCATTCCTGCACATACACTCTTGCAGATTAAGTACAGCCTCTGTGCTGTGCTTTAAGACAAAGAGCCAACGGTCCAGTGATCAACATAAATTCCGTCTGAGGAACTCCCATCAAGGGAAAGTACATAATGTACTTACAGATGTGTCCAGAGCAGATGCTGTAGGCATCCAGTATGATTAATTTTATAGTTTGTTTTTTTTCCTTTCTAATGGATGTCTTAAGTTGTGCCTCAGATTACTCCTGACAGTGAGATGTGAGTACGGTGCGCATGTACGCACTTCCTGTCCATGTTGGATTGGATGATAAATCGCTCTGCTCCAAAGTGGGTGGGGAGGGGTGGGGCAGGGCCGCGCTTGTAGAAAGCGGCTCGCCTTCTGTTTGCTTAAACGGATCTCGGCAAAGAAACATTTCTGTGCTAAAAATAGGCACGAGGCATCCATGGTTTCCCTGAAAACCCGGATTCCCGTCCCCGTGCTGCGTGAGTGGGATGTGACGTTATTATGTTGGTGTCTTTTAAGATGCAAAGCTATGATTCGTTTTCCTTTTTTCTTCCTTCATAATTTCTCGCTCTCTCTCTGGGGAAGCTTACATGGAAATCACATTTAAAATGGGAGGATGCATGCACTTACCGTGAAAGGGCCATCGTGGGGGCATCATGAGTGGGTTGGTGAGTGGGTGGGGGGAGGAGGGCGGCTAAGCCTGTTTACTGAATCTGGGCCTGGCTGGGGCCCATAAAACGTTGGTTTTGAACGTTTAGTATTAGCAGTACATTTCTTGGGAGTAACCCTCATTATGTACCAACTTAATGTGGCTTAATTAATTCGGGGGCTTCACAGTTACGATTTGTAACCTCGAAAAACTGGGACGCAGAAATGAACACTGCCCGTGTGCGCTTTGCCTGCCATCGCCGCCCCCTGCCTGGGAGAAACTCCACGGAAAATAAAATATTACCCAGACTGCCAAAGACATGCTGGCATCACAGGCCTGAGACAGACTAATCCCCCAGCCTGTCCCACTTCAGCCCACACTCGGGCTATGGAATGAAATAGGCTGTTTACACCCTGCATGTGTCTCTCTATAGTGCACTGCCCTAATTTCTGTGTGTGCCTTTTAATGTTTCTTTCTAATGCTGTGCATTTCTGCATTTTTACCCTAGAAAACATATCAAAAGTAGTCAGTGCCAGTTTATAGTGCCAAACAAACACATCTAGGAAAATATGGGGTTTCCCTACATGGGGTGTGGCTCCTGGATGAGGTTAGTCATGACCCCCCCCCTGCCCAGAGCATACACTTGCTAGCGTTTGACACCGGGGTCACCAATAGCATGACTCAGGTTTTGCTTGACACGCTAACAACTCGCTAATAGCGCTCGGAGCAGAGCCTGTTTACGGCCTCATGCCTGCCACAAAGCAAGCTCCCTATAGGCGCTGACCTTTTGGGGTGGGGGTTGTGGTTTAGGGCCAAAGCTCCCTACTGACTCCAAGGAGGGGGTGCCGCAGATGTAGGGAGGAATACTTAACTAATGAATTTACAGGTTTACCGATTTCCACTGTCAGGTCAGGCCTGTTTACAGCTTCCTGTTACGTCTGTGGCCTCTCAGTAGTGATGTTGATGGTAATGCATTGGCAATGAATACATTCAATGTATTAAATTCAGTGTATTAAAATTGGAATTAATGTATTTTAATGTTATTTAGCAAGCTCTCACTCAAACTGTCTGTTTAATTCATCTGTGCACAAAGACTCTGCAGAAAGAGGCCACTGGTTGGGTTTGTAGCTAATTTATAATTTATAAGCAATTCATCGTTGCTCCCCAGCAGATGCCTGAGATCCTGTTTAATTCCCTCCTGATACGAGGAGTCGCACAGTTAAGTGGCAGCTGCTATCCTGCTGATGATGCTTTTTGGAGACGAGGCAGGGCTTGTAAGCTGAAGATGCCAGCTCAAATACCATGTAGGGACATGTAGGGTACAAACGGGTTAAATACATCATTATAAGCCTTTAGATAGATAAAGTCAGCCAGTTGTCTGTGTCCCATGGAGCTTTTGTTGGTCCAGAAGGGGAAATGGAGATTAAAAGAACATTATTTGACTTGCTTTCTTAAAACATGGGGTCATGCTTTCTGGATGTATGCTAACAAACGGTCCATAGTAGGGTGTTTATAGCTATGAAATAGATATGCATGCAACTGGATGGCCTGTCAGCTTGGCATCAAGGGTTTGGTTTTATAGAAGCGTTTAATTGACCGGGTGCCTCGTCACAATCAAAGGCACCGTGGGTCTCATTGACCAACCCCGGCAAAAGGTAGGGCTGTCTTTATGAAACTGCCTTGTGTGTTTAATTGATCAGGTGGCCAGTCATTTCAAATGAAACACTCGACATTACAAAGCAAACAGGTGGGGTGATGGGGGAAGTGGGAACAGGAAGAGTGAATGAGAGCTGTAAATCCCAGCTGAACATTCAGAGGCTGAAACACTGGTGCACCGATCATACTCACTTCTTCTCACTTAAGGCACGAAAAAATTACACTTGGCTAGACAAGCACCAGTCATTACACTTTCAGATCACTATGGTATCACTCAGCACCTTTGCTGCTAAACATTTTCTTTAATTTTGTGCTAATTGAGTGAATGTCTGGGCTTGAGTGGTCACCTTGGGAAGGTGTAAATCCCCCTGACTGCTGATTTCCCCAGTTATCCTTCTCTTCGTCTGATGTCAGATTATCCTGTTTTACACAAGCTTAGCTTATTCTCCTTGTAATATCCCCCAAAAAGGAAAATGTTCCCTAGGTATGTACAGCAAACAACAGTGTGTTATATGAACTACTGAGCTGGGCGGTGCATGTGTCAGAGGGAGGTCCACAAATGTTCTGCATTGTTTGTGAGCTGTAGTATTACATGGCTGCACCCATGGAAGAGGTGTTGGTGTGGCCAATAGGGGAGCCCATCCTCTGGTCTGTGTGGATCCCCGTGCCCCAGTAAAACTCAGGTCCTGACCCTCTGAGGTCATAAAAGATCCCCGAGCATCTTTCTAAAGAGTAGGGCTGGTACCCTGATGTCCTGGCTGAAATTGCCCCCTGTGACTTTTTCGATTTGGACTTCCTAATCATCCCCTATATGTAACTAGTGAATTCTCTCCTGCCCCTTCACCGCCTTAGCTACCGGGTGGTGAGCGTACTGACGCTGAATGGCTGCTGTTTCATGATCCAGGAGGATGCTTCACCGCAGTGGTGGTTCCTCCTTGGTTTTGTAAAGCGCTTTGGGTGTCTTGAAAAGCGCTGTATAAATGTATCATTCATTCATTCATTCATTCATTCACATGTAACCATTGTAATTAAAAATAAAATTTAGGATTTTTCTCCTCCCTCTTTGTCATACATTGTAGCTGCTTTGCTGAATAAGATTATTTTGGTTTTTTGAATGCATCATTTTCACTGAAATGGCTGTAAGAAATTAATATGCTAATTTGTATTTGTTGTAATCTAATAATTTAAAATAGACTTCTGGTTTAGATATGTTAGCATAGTATTTAGTGGAAGGTTAGTAAAGCAAACTTCTGGTCTTTCATTCCCATTTGGATTCTGGGATGCTTTTCAGTTCTTGCGGCTTATCAGGGGAAATTCTGTCTAGCAATAAACATTCTGCTTAATTAGGTAGCATATTCCATCATGACAGTTCAAGATAAAAAAAAAAAAAAAAAAAAAAATTACGATCCTGGTGGTATTAATTTAGGGCCAGCCAGACTGGAATATAAATGTGGGATTAATTAATTTTGTCTTGCAGTCTTTTATAAGAGGTCCAGACGAGTAAATCCAGTTGGAGGGAATGATTATGCTTCAGCTGAGGGGATGTATCATGGACCTTTACGCTGGAAGCTGTACTGATATTGCTGTGAGTAAATAGGTTATGACTTTGGGTAAATGAGTTTTATTGCAGGGATATTTTCTCTGAAGGGCTGCTGTGTGTGAGTGTGTGTGGGTGGGTGGTGGACCTTGGTCTCCTGATCTCCACACAATCGCATCTCACCAAAGTACTGCCTAATATGGGTGAAAGTGTATATGAATTAAAAAGAACCATATCATTCCATTTTAATCATTTATTTTAAATCCTGCTGGTATTTCTGAGTATGAAATGAATTGCCAGGTATTTGTGTCACAGTCGGCTTTCCTGCTTACGGTGTTTCCGAATATTCCATCCAGACGTTTTTTTTAGCTTCCGCAGCCTCTGTATCTTCATTGTGATTGGTCAATTCTAGCTAGTTAATAGCTTCTTCATTATGATTGGTTTATTCTCCTCCTCTGATTGGAGGGGGTGTTGGTATTTTCATTGTCACTTTTATTATGGCACTGTATGTAAGGCTCCTCTGCCTGCCACCGTTGCCTGGGTGATTGTGGGTAATTGTGTCTGACGGCCCACCTGGTTTTTCCAGCATCTGTTTGTATCGGTACACATGTGACACACCTGCAGTCACATGAAGTTTCGGGTAAGGTGAATCTGAGAGTCAAACGCGTGCCAGACTTAACCTCAACACTCCCTTTCTTAAAGTCTTAATTAGTTTCTTAAAGTCACACACATTGTCTTAGGAAATCCTTGAATGGGGTGAGAAGCAGTATTTGGACTCTTGTATTGATCTGCCACTGCTGGTAAGACTTTTCTATTACTCATTCTAGAGAATAGGGATTTTTATTTTTACTTTTCAGTCACGCTGGGACAATATATTTTAAAAGATCAAAGTCTTGGCTATTAAACTTTGTAATGGGCCAGCCTTCCAGTGATTTCATTTTATCTTATACAGCATTTTTTTGGCAGCTGCGGGCTTGAATTTTGTTAACTCCGTCAGTCACTCAAATTCATAATATTATATAAAATATACATTTATAACACACAGTAGGTATACAATAGAATT
>JAAGVU020000078.1:2115755-2128657 GCA_011763525.2 Mormyrus iriodes | reverse complement strand
TGCTCTCCGTAAGTGAGGCGTGACGTGGATCGCTGATTTCGTGTTTCTCTCCTGTACTCTGGAAGACGCTGGGGCTCCAACTGAGGCCGCCTGTGAGGACCGGGGCTTTCCGGCGGACGTGCTCCTGGAGGCCATGATCCCCACACTCAAGCTGGTCATCAGAGCTGTCAGGTGAGGCGGAGGCCAGCGCGCCCGGGATGAGGATTAGGAGAATGCTAACTGGAATGCCACCATTAACAGACTGGAATAAACCATATTACCATAGCAATCGCACCATATTGCACCTCAGCCAGTCCTTGTAACTTTGATGACTGTTGTTCAGCGGCCGTTTTAGATAGATATTCAACTGTAAAAGGTAATTAAGTTTGTTTGTACCTCACATATACTACAGAACACATCCTCCATCATTAGTCAGCGAAGCTAACTGACTCCATCCTGCCGCTGAGCTCCAAGCTTCAGGCTGACGGCTCCCTGCCTCGCACTCACTGCCAGCCTCCTTCCTGTTCCTGTTCCTGTTCTCAGTCCGGCGGCATTTCCCGTCTGTCCTTGTAGGATCATGAAGTTCCTGCTGAGCAAGAAGCGCTTTAAGGAGACGCTGCGGCCGTATGATGTGAAGGACGTGATCGAGCAGTACTCAGCTGGACATCTGGACATGCTTTGCAGGATCAAGTACCTGCAAGGGAGGTGAGGCCAGACCATCTGCTAGAGCTAATGCTAATCTGATAATATGAAGGGTTTAGGGGGATATTATCATATAGTTGGATTAGGCTGTCAGAGAAACATGGTTAAAGTTATTCATCTTTGTAAAAGTAGAGTATATGCACATGAACAATAAGACAGTGAAAAGTAACAGGTATCTCCTAACAGTTATTGATACCTCTTTGGATGGCCAGAACTTCGGTTCTCAAACCTCTCCTCCGGGGCACCCCAGCCATTCCATGTTGTTTCCATTTCACCACTTAATTCTTAATTAGTTAAATAATATGCTGAGGTATTGATTAGCCATGCTAATGTCGAGTGAAGAGAGATGTGTGTGTTGGGTGGTCACTGCAAATACTGGTGTGACTATAGGACAGGTTTTGAAATGGCCGAGCTGACAATGTTTGATGGCTATAATGAGACTTTTGCACGTCCCGTGATGTTATACAGGCTAGACATGATTCTCGCCCCTGGTGCCCCACTGACCCCTAAGCATAAGAAGACTCAGAAGACACCGTTCACATATCCTTCCCAACAGTCTCCCAGGTACGTCTCCCAGACGCCTTTCTGTTTCTCTTTAATCTGTAGTTGCTTTATAGTGTCTGCCTGTTGGCTTTTTTTGTTGTTTTCTGTGTAAAAATAACTCATGCTGTTGCTGTCTCTCAGACATGAGCCGTACCTATCCAAGGCCTCCGCGCCCGAGGTCGAAGACCAAAGCATGATGGGACGTTTTCTCCGAGTGGAGAGACAGGTACCCATGGATGGTCTGGGCGGGTGTGAGGCTGGGTATAGTGCGGCCAGACCCTCCTGCCAGCGTGTCCTTGTCTCCCCGCAGGTGGAGGACATGGAGAAGAAGCTGGACTTCCTGGTGGACATGCACATGCAACACATGGAGCACTTGCAGGTGGACGCTGGCGGCGCGGCCCAGCTGACCATGGGAGACCCGCGTGGCGGCAAACCCGGCGGCAAGGAGGACAGCAGGTACGCAGAGATCCGCCGTGTCCTGCTCGACTATACCGACGGCTGCCCGCACATGCCCTACCAGGTGCCGGTCAGCAAGGTGACCCCCTACTACAGCTTCAGGCAGGACCACAGCGTGTCGCTGGGGCCGGTCGCGCCCACCTACACGGAGCGCCCCACCGTGCTTCCCATCAGCTCGCTCCTGGAGACCCAGGGCCACTTTGGAGGCGAGGGGCCAAGCCCCTGCCCCGGTCAGGGCTGGACTTTGGGGCGGGACGTGGACACGCCCCTCTCGCTGCCGTCTGTCAACCACGAAGAGCTGGAGCGCTCGCCCAGCGGCTTCAGTATCTCGCAGGAACGGGAGGATGTGTCGTTCAGCACGGGGGCCGGTCCCGGGGCCCCAGGCTGGGTGAGAGAGAAGCGCTACCTAGCCGAAGGAGAGACTGACACGGACACTGATCCCTTCACCCCCAGTGGGCCCCTCCCCCTGTCCTCCACCGGAGAGGGCTTCCCTGACTCCGTGTGGAACACGCCCTCCTAATCCCATGCGATTGGCTGGTGAAAATGTGGTGGAGCTATTGGCTTCTGGTAAGATACATTTACATGGGGTGGAAACCGGCCCCTATATGTATATTATACAGACTTTGTACAGAGCAGCCATTGCAAAGTGAAGCAAAAGGAGAAAAAAAAAAGTAAAATAAAAAATCACCCAAAGCTTTATGTATCGCTGCGAAGCAAACAGCACTGCATGTGATGCATGCAAATTTAGCGGTAGACACTGCAGAGTTCAGGTAAGGGGGAATGATAAAGATAATAATAATAAAAAAATAAACAAACTCGATGAATACTTTACATGCTATGCTGTTTTAAAGAACTTATTTTTGGAAAGATGAGACATTATTTAATTTTTTTTTATTATTATTTAAAATGCATGGTTTGCATGAATCTGCAGCGTTTCCAGAAGGGTTGAGCTGGATGCCTTTGACCACATTTCTCAGCTTTATCGTGCAGTACGTTGTGGCTACGTATGTTTGGGCAAGAAAAAAAAGAGAATGCAGAACTGAAATATCTATTTGGTTCGACTATTTTCGTCGCATGCTGTGGCACGTGGCGAATTTCCCAGCCTTTTGCTATTTGGTTCCATGAAGATTTTTTTGTGGCGCACATGAAGGGCCTGATTTATCAAGCTTTTGCAGAAGTGTGACGTTTACACCTGCTTTTCCACAAAATAACTGAAAATTAATGAATCAATTTGAAACCCCTATACTGATTGTAGCCTTATTTTTTTTTAAATGCACAAGTTTTTTTTTTTTTTATCCGAAGGAAAAACAGGTACAGATTTATACTTGGTGAAAAACTTTGATAAAAACGTTTCCTGAGCCTGAATGGGAGGCACTGCCTTGTCCTCTGAAAAGAAGAAACTTGAAATCCTTCATTCACACACGTTTAACGCGTTTTAAGTTTGAACACTTCCACCATGTTAAATCCTGAGATTTCGTGTACATAAACATCCATTGCTGAAGGCACCAAGTACCGCACCGCGTCACTAATCCAGCCTTCAACCCCAAACCCCCAACACAATCCGATCACCTATATTAACACTTAGTGTCCTTAACACCGGTTATTACCGGCTTTTACAGCATCACGTACAAATACCGCATGTGAGTTTATCATTTTTTGTTATACAGCAAGTAGGTAGTAAACGCTACTATTGGGGAAATTTTTTTTTAATCTTACGGAAAAAAATCTAGTCTAATGCGTATATTAGATTAAATACGTTACAGTATTTAACTCAAGCATTGGGCAGATAGGCCTATTAAATATGCGTAAGTTCAGTGTTTGGCAAAACAAGATATACCTGGTAAATGTATAAGGGATTAGAAAGATCTGTTTATGTTGGAATAGGATACATTTGTCTTTTACAGCCCCTCTGAGAGACGGGCGTAGGAGACCCCGCATCCATATTTCTCAATTTGCGTGTCACTTTGTCATAAAAAATACATTGAAATTAAAGCTGACTAGTCGAGGAATTGCAAAGACTGTAACACGTTAACCTGGTGAGGGGAAGTGGCCGAGCTGTTTACAGCCCCGTCGGTGTCGCTCTTTTAATGGTGCCTTTTATAGCGTGTGTCCCATTTGCGTGCGGCGGCCGCGATACGTACCTTGCTACGCTGCTTTCGCCCCCACCCCGTCATTAATACAGATGGGAAGACTTCGTATGACCAAAGGCGTTTCCATTTTAAATGTCCACACTACTGTTACTACAGTTAGTTATAAATTATGAAACGCAGAATAAAATTCCGTTAGTAATAATTATAAAAAATAAATAATAATAATAAAACTCTTAATAATGTATTTCGGTTGCCACACTTTTATTTGAGACTTTTTAGTAGTAGTGCAGGCCTAATAGAGTTCTGAAACGCATCGTTATTTCCCCCAGTATCCTGCTGGTGCAGTGCATTGTGGAGAATTCAGATTATTGAGTGTTAATGTCTCATGTTCTGTTGACATCGCTGTAAATGCGAAATCTTTCCTGAAAGACTGCCAAGGGGAAAACAATGTTTTATTTGACAATATTGGCAAGATACTAACATGCAGGAAAGGCATTCTCTTTTGGAATGAGTTGTGTAACTGTTACTGAAATCCCCATGTTGTTTTACGATGACAGTAGCCAAATAAGCGAATTCACCTTATATATCTTAATTTCAGAGACACTCCTATAGTCACTGTTACAATTGTTATGAGTATCAGTATTATTTTTAAATAAAGAAAGGTCTTCCAAACAGCTGCTCGAAGGATAATCGTTTCCAGTTGGAAGATCGACAACCCTTTTATAGGACGGTTTTCTATTGTACGTAAGGTTACAAAAAAAAACAAATTATAAAAAATGAACCTTTCACAATAAAACTAAACCTTAATTAAAGCTTAGAATATGTTGGGACAGCAACTAATTTGCAGTACAATTGTACAATTAACACTATTGTATAAGGGAATAGGAATAAAAGCTTTCTGTTGCCTTGCATAGTTTGTATATTTTTACATCAGAAAATGATTGGAGGTGACTGTTTTGTTGCTGTGTGGCCGCAGAGCATATTTTACTTTTAATTGCAGAATAAATTGTTTCTTCAATCACCTTCCACAAATTTGATGTTTTCTGGACGATATCGAAAGGTTGAATGTGTAGGTAACACATGTAGGATGGGATATTAGACGATCATAAAATACATTTATGCTACCTTTAAGCCACTGTCAATGGGATGTTTTTTGCGCACATGTAGGCCATGCATTCACTCCCTCACTGAATTACAGCTGCCAGTGGGGGCTCCAGGGTGACTTTTTCCCAATAGTGATGCTTAGCACAGTAACCTAAGATAAGTAAAACAATCATATTTTTTCATCTTTCATCCTAATGATCTAATCGTAACGATAATGACCACACTGTATGTAACCCTTTAATATCATTGTTCATTGTTAACCATTTCGCCAATTTTGTAGACAGTCAATCTAAATCCTGACCCCTGTCACCTCTATATACGGTTACGTGTCACTCCTTAATAAGAAAACTCATGTATCGGCGTGAATGTGCACTTAGCTAAAGTGAGTTGTAAATGAAGTTAAGATGGCCGTGGTGTCGCGGGAAGCCCCGCCGGCCAATTCGCTTAAACGTCACGCTTCCTGGTACTTACCTTTCTCTTACCTGGGTGTGTGGATGTAGCGTAGATCCTGAACCTGCGGCCATATGACGTGAAGCCATAGCAGGCCGCTCATTACGAATGCAATTCGTTTTAGAATACTTGTCTTTAGTGTCCGTTTCCTGGAAAGGTGCACTTTTTTTTTAACGAAACATTTTGAACTGCGACTCATAATTTTGCTTTCATTCGGTCATTCCGCATAAATATACCCTTTAATGTTTCTTCAAAATTGAGTTAATCTTTCAAATGTTTTTCTTTTTGAGGTTACCCTCGGACAGAGTGGTTTAGGGATATTTAACATACGTCTCGTTTTAAATAATCAAGGTTTAGTTATTTACGCAATAGCGATAGCGTGATACAGCCGCGGGCCGCTCCATGCACACACGTACACGCGCTGCATAAACTGTAATTATGGGCATATGACTGAGCAGACATTTTTTGTGCCTTGCCCTCGTATGAGTTTGAAGTACAGCGAACAAATGTGTCTGTTACAGCTTCTCTTTGCTTTGTTTTCATTGTTTCTTTTGTCATTACTATTTTTTTTCCAAACAAAGGGAACAAACTTTTATACAAGTGGCCTTCTGAGCTGTGTATCATTTTCTTCATTGCAATTTTTAAATGGTACTTGTAATTTATATTCTAGATCTAACCAGTTTTAAATATTTTCCTTTAATAATATGCAAATGGTATTCTTACTTGATTATTTTTTTTTTTTATGTTTGTCTTTACTATTGCACCACTTACTAATAAAATAAAGAGATGCTAAAATGGAAATGCTTTGATAGGCTGGTATATTTTTGTCTTCATTGCTTATGTCTGGTGTAAATTTTTGGCACGTATGATATTGCATATATGTACATTGGCCCGGTGCCCCCTCCCCATAACCATAATGCTTTCGGGGGCTGAAGGTTAACTTGCTCCTCTTCATTTTATGTGCACATTATCATCCACACGTTTATTTTCCCTTCTTGCCTTCCTGCTACATTGAGCACAGTAACACATGGAGGTGAGTGTGATTGGCTCAGGGTTGCTGGGTGATGAGAGGACCAATGACATGCCAGCCCGCTCACCACCTCTCTGTGTATATGTTTAATGTATATAAAAGATGGGCGATGAGTGATGAGGTGGAGTGTCCCAAGAGGACTATGGATCTCTGCCAGGCAGGGGCCTCAGGAAGGCCCTGATACCCTCCCCCCACTCATCCCCACCCCTGTGACTGAGATGGTGCCTTTGCTGTAATTATATGAACTGACTCCTTGAGTAATTTATCTGTTATGTGTGCCGATAGGCAAACTCACTCCACCTTTGAGCCGGTAGACCCTGAGGACCCAAGCAGGAGAATAATGTAATTATGAGCCGGTCTGGGTTTACTGCGTTTTGGCTGCATTTCCAGTGTCAGCTTCTGAGTGATATTCAGTTGTTGCACAGCTAACTGTGTTTATGATACTGAAATTCCAGAAGACAGAAGCAGACTTTGCATCGCTTTATGGAATCGACGGTGAGGGACGGAGATCATATGGCCACAGATGCCAGTGCACACACACAGCTTCCTTTGACGAGCCCAGTATGTTAATTTGCAAACTGATCCTGGGAGAATCTGAAACTCATGTAGTTAACAGTGTCTGGGGGTCTTGCCAATATTTCACCGCCATAGATGGCCCTTCCAGAAACTTCCTTTTATTCTCCTGTCTAATTACAAACTACCAGCGTCGTTTTCCCTCTTGGTTCCCTCAGAAAGAAAATGTCCCTTAAGCAGCTTATTTTCTCAAAACACACAAAGCTGTTTCGGAGTCGATTTTAAAACTGTTCGACTTTCAGTTGTCTTTAACAACAGTGCGGTTCAAAACTTAGACAGGATTGAAGGTGGTATTTTATTTGCTGTCACGAGGGAAAATAAAATATCTTATTTAAATGTGACCCAGTTAGAAGAACCTTCCCATGTCCTCCGAAAAATGTTATCGGTAAGGAGGTTCGAAGTGGGACTAAATGACAGGGGGTGCAGCGTGACCTCCAGCCAGTACATTAAGGTCAGCCAGCCTCACCTCTGTGGCTGAAAACTTGGGACAGGTGAACCAACTGCTCCCTTAGACCTCTCCTGTAAGGCGAGGCACCGACAGCGTAGCAGAGCAAGGATACAGTGCCACATGTGAGCTCCAGTGTCTCTGGGTCCCTGGACTCATTCTCTGTTTGCTTGACATGCAGATGTAATGTACTGGCCTGTGATTTAATTACTTTAGCACTTATGAGTGATACCATCATATCGCAGCATTGGGGTGTTTGGTGAGCTTGTATTATTGTGAGAGACTGGCATCCAGGGGCTGCCCTGCCTTATGCCCTGTGATGGACTGGCACCCCCTTCCAGGGGCTGCCCTGCCTTGTGTCTGTCCTTCCTGGGATAGGCTCCTGCCTCACCCTGACCCTGTTTATTTTAAAGAAGCTCATGGCTGTACAGGAGAGGGACCAGCAGAATTGAAATATCCCCTGAAAAACACAAAGTGCAAATCAGCAGGAAGTCGGAGCCCTTCAATGTTTTTCCGATGATGATCCACAGTCAGTGTTCTGGGTGTAAATTAAAAGTGCTGTGAGAGGCTGGGGGAGAGACCCCAGGCGCCGGTGGGAGGGATCGGCCGGTGTGACCCACCTCTTGGTGGTGTGGAAATGTGGGCTTCCGCTCTGCCAGAAGGGCAAGACAGTTTTTTCCTAGAAATGTCTCCCAGAGATGCCCAGGAGTGTTTCATTGTCTCTCTTCTTTCTTCACTTCACCCAGCTGCTGTCAGTTTTATCTTTGGGGAGGAGATGATGGAGAAAAAAAAAACATTCTTGTATTGCAGACGTGCATGCATCCTGCGATTTTTTTTTTTATTTGTTGCTGAGTGAATGCTGCTCTGAGCAAAAGCACTGTGTCTTACATGTAAATGGCTAATATTGCATGTGACAGAATATTCAGGTTGTCAAGCCTCCTGCTCTCAGTTTTCCATAGCGGAGTGTTTCCCAGGCGCCTGGTGGTACCCAGAATGCTTGGCCTTATTTCCTCCTGCCAATTAAGGCTGTGCACCAGCGAATCAGGGTGCTAGTCTTTCAGTTGCTCTCAGAGAGCAATTACAGCTGCAGTTTCAAATAACATGCCTGCCTGTTATTAGGGCCATTTGGAACGTTAGCCTGGCCAGGGGGCTGAACACCTCACTCGCCCACCCCAACTTCGCCCCGTCTGCGGAGTCCAGCCGGTTCTCGTTTTCCTGATAAAGCTCCCCCACCTGTCACTTGGGATTGGCTAAACGGACGCAAGACGCCGATCTCCAACAGGCCACCCCCCACCCCCCCGGAACAAATGGAAGTGGACTAATCTCACCCCAAAGACGGTAACCTATCTCAGGTCGATCAAATCTTGGACCAAGAGTAAAAAAAGGTATGTTCTGACTAAGGATTGATGGTGAAGGGTGATGTGGGGAATGTTTGTATTTGTCTTTAGATGAAGAAAAATTAACATTATACTCATCAAAATTTTAAAACATCCCTTTGTGCTGTGCAGTGCATTAGTGCAGTGGAACCATAATAGTGATTTTTTTTTTCCTAATCATGCAAACATTCTGTATACTTAGTTTTTTCCTGTTTATCCATTTCCTATCCAAAGATTTGTTTAGAAGTGTTTATAATTAATTCATTCAGCTCTGACTTAGACATTTATTAGTTTATAGATATTAATAATTTGCATGAAGGGTAACTGATTTCAACCCCAGTGGCGACTGGTTTTCCTGTTTAACATCTTATCAGTCATGAATCTCTTGTGTTAAGGGAATCAATAGATGTAAAGGAATGTAAATGTAGAAAAAAAAATTCATGAGTAACACTGTGAGGGAATCTGGGTGGAGCGGGTGCCGGTGAAGGCGTGTGCTCGTGCCGTAGGTGGCCGTCTTGCCATGGCTGGCTCCAGGGAGGCCGGCAGACATGGCCGGCTGTGCGTCAGCGTGTGCGTGGCCCTCATCCCCCTGGCCGTCCTTTACGGTAAAGGTAGGGCTGCGGCCTGCAGTGGGCGTGTGCTCTTACCACAATCTCCTCACAACCCTGCCAAAAAGGCCCTGCAAGGCCTCCATTGTTGACAATGACAACAATGACAATTATTACTTTTTAATTTCACTAAAGTTGCAGTAGGATTCCAGTGTATTGTTTAAGCATCAGAAGACCTATACAGGCAGTCCTCAATCCGCCTAACCTGGACGTGCATTTATTGGTTAAAAAGTAGATGATTTGTTTTGTTTTCTGTGGAACACTTTATCTATGTTTGACATGTGACTGGTATTTCTTCCCATTTTTCCCAGTAAGTAATCTGTTCCGTAAACTGTTACGTATGTGAAGTTTTACGTGAATTGGATTTATACCCTCACGCTGTTCAACACCTTATAGCAAAAAACACATTTCCTTATTTATACTAATATTTTATATTAGTGTGTGTATATATACTAATAATATATATGAAAGAACACATTCAATAAATAAAAAAGACAAGCTGAGATTTTTTCAGTATTTGTCACCTCTATATGTTGTTTCTGTACAGTAACTATGTGTCTTGGATATTTCTTGCATCAGTCTGGATTCACTTGTTGGTTTCACGTAAATCGAGAGCTGCTTGTATATTAAAGTGTTATTTCCAAAATGCAATCATTCATTCACATCGCACATTACTGCTTTTGCTGCCCAGGGTATTTGAGGTGTCCTTGCTTGACTGAACACACTGTGTTTATACAGTACTGTCTTACAGAACCTTTGCAGTGATGATACACTTTTATTTGCAGCTCTGAAAAGCAACTTTGAGAGACATCTGGGGAAGAGAGACATTCTTGTATCAACAGGTAGTTCAAAAAAACAATGGGTCTTACATTTGTTTAAAACTATCTTAAGGAAAATGAGCACATCAGTGAATTTAGTGTTCATACATAAAGGGACATTATTATTATACAGCGTAGTATTATAGTGTATTATGCTAAAGTAGTATAATTCAAAGAAAGATAACGCAAGGTAAATATGTTTCCAGATGTAGAAAATGATTTAAATCTCATAATAAACGCCTGAAATATTTATCAGTATTAACTAATGTCATTTTATTTCACAGGGGAAATAACCACATAATGTTTTGATGAAAGCCAACATAATCATTTTCATTTCCTTTGTTGGGGGGGGGGGGTTCTCTGTACCGTAACCTAATCTGCACTTAAAAAATCCCTGTTATGGATTTTGTTATGACTGATCATAAAATTAACATTGTTGTGATGTGCTTTTGCCTAGAAATTCCTGCTGGAAATACTGACCTAGCCTCCCGTGACCTGACTCTCTTGGTGAATAAGTTAATAAACTCAACACAAACCGGTATGCTGCCATATGAGGGACTTTTATTTTATAATTCGCTCACAGTTTTTGTATGGTGCTATGCTGCAGAACATTTGACAGATTTTAAATGATGATTATTGCACAGATGTACCTTCAGTGCTCACTTCATTAGGTATATTAGTTAGTACCAGGTTAGATTCACTTTAACCTCCAGAACCACTTCAAGGGGTGATGAGGTGTGTGATCGGAGAATCCATTCAAGACACCACTGTCGTACCGAGCTGTTTTCTTTGCACTTGTAGCCTTCCTGTTAGCTTTAATGAGTCTGGTCTTTCTCCTCTGAGCTCCCACATTAACATGCTGTTTTCACCCACAGAAACGCCACTGACTGGCTGTTTTTGTATTGCAGCATTGTATTGTATAAACTCTAGTGAAAATCCCAGCAGTCAGAGAAAAAGAGAACCAATCTGTATCTTTGCTTGTCACTGGGACTGTACCCTCAAGTGTCTGCTAATTGTACCCTAGCTGTAGGGAAATGTACCTTGATGTACCTTTGAGTACAGCCCCAATGACATGCAAAGGTACAAATTGGTACTCTTTTTATCTGAGAGTGCAGGGTAGCTGTTTCTGAGAGGCTTAAACCACCACATCTGACACCAACAGTCTCATCATGGTCAAAATCGCTTAGAGGAGGCGTCTTCGCCTTCTGAATGCAGAGCAAAACCGAAAGCGAACCTCTTGACCTTGTCTGCATACTGCAGGTATTCCGTTTCAGTCACACGATTCGCAAGAGCAGGCTGTTCACTAAGCAGATGTCACTAATGAAGTGGCCACTGAGTGTTTATGGCTTTTAATCGATGACGGGTAGCATTTGCATTGAAATTTCATCAAATCAGACAATGCTGTTGTGCATCTTTCTGGGTAGCCTGACAACACTTCACCTTTTGCGCCCTTCAGTTGTTGTTTTATGCTGTTAAGAAGCAGTTTCTCTTTTAAAAGGACCCCTCTTGGAACTGAAATGGATTTTATGTTAGCATTTTGTAGCATTAGTGTACCCACCCATCAGTCTCCCATTACTGCTTCCCCGTTGCTGGCTTGCGCTGAGCCCGGAGGCCGTCTCAGGGAACACGGGGCCTTTATTTGAAACAAACACACTGACATCATTATAAATTCACGGAGCCATAGAGCATTTCCTGATATCGCCACCTATCCTGTCTTTGCAGGCTCCCAGCACCTGTTCACTCTGATGAGCATCACATCTCACAGCTCCTTGGCTTTCAACAAGCTCACCGTTCTGGTCTACAACAGTACGTCCTGTCCGTCAGCCAGCTAATCCTCTCAGCAGGCCAGCATTGATCCGTCCTGTCAATTTATCCAGCAATAAACAGCTGGTATGATTTGATCGAAGTGTTCAGTTCTCTGTGGTGAAACCTAGTTTCCAACAGTTTCCAGTTTCAGGAACATCGAGACAAGCCTCTTTCCCATGAGGTACTGCTACTGTGTGACTAATAGGTCTAACGACTTGACAGGTAAGCAGAAATTAAGGGTACGTGCCGAATATGCATTTTTACATTTTTTTTGCGGTGTAATGCATCTCTAAATGCTATTATTCATCTTGCTTGTTTTGTGGTAACAGGATACAGATCAATACATGAAATCCTAGATCACATTTCTTATAAACTTCAGAAACCAACCTGATACTAATCAACGTTCTGGAGTTTATGGCTTGGGTACTATGTCACAGACAACACGTGTACATGAGACTGTTAGATGTACCCGAAAGAGGTAATGTTGGGCAACTGATATTTGGGTGTTGTTCGTTTCTGCATAGATTTCACTGCCATATTATTGGACATCATGGGGAATTCCACCAGCTACCTTCACGAGATCTTCAAATCCAGCTCCATATTATCAGGTGAGTGGATTTCATCAAAGCTACTGAAATTCAGCGTCCTCTGTGAATGGCCCATTAGGTCTTGAGCCTTGCATTTGAGTGGAAATCAGGATAAACCACCTTCACAGGAGATGCAGGTCATTAAGATTGTCTGGAATGTATCTGATGGTAGATGTGTCTACACAGTGAGTCAGAACACTGACTCGGATTGCATATACATCTGCGTGATGGCTGGGAAGACTGGTGAGTTATTTGGCCCTTACTTACCTTCTGCCTTATTCTTGAGTTTGGAGAAGAAGGGAATGCATTGACTTATTCTCAATGAGCATCCAATG
>JAAGVU020000078.1:1880687-1891868 GCA_011763525.2 Mormyrus iriodes | reverse complement strand
AGGGGAATGAAATGACAACTGGCAGGACCTGGGGTCAACTGAAAGACCTTCTGGCTGAACAAATCTCTCAAAAAGCTGCATGGAGATGCCCTCATGTCAGCACGTGACACTCAGAGTAACATACGGCATATGACGCCTGCACAGTGAGAGGAAAGGCAGTGGGTGTTACCACTGTAGTGCCAAACCCAGGCCTCGATTCTTCATCTATGTAAGTGACCCCCCCTACCCCCCGGCCACAATGCTCTGTTAAAATTGCTCTGTTCACACGTGCATGGAGCTAATTATTAATGCTTTGGTTACACCCTGTGCCAGTGCAGTGCCGTGCAGTGCAGTGCAGTGAGCAGATTCTCTGCACCGTCTCTGCAGCCGGTTCCGTTCCCCAGCCTGCACGGGGGGTTTCCATGGCAACCATGCCTCACCACATTCCGTGGATGCTGTCTGCCCCTGCCTCCCCTCCCCCCATCTCCAACAAGGGGGTCTTCAAGGGGCTGGGACACTTGGGGGGGGGGGCTTAGTTGCAATCAATATTCCACCAGTGTAGCCTTTCTGGTATGTCACCTCGAGCTGCAGGGTTAATCCGGTCTGAACGTGGAACCCAGAAAGCAAGGCCCGGGAGGACACTGATGCCTCAGAAATAACACCAGGCCCGCCAGGCGCGACTCGGCTTCACATTGCTTATTTCCAAAGTGGTGTTTTTTTATTGCTACTCATGCCACCCAGTCTTAGCATTTAGCTCTGCAGCTCCCCCCACCCACCCCCAGTCCCACTCCCACTCCTGCCCAAAGTGCAACGGGGGGGGGGGGCATCTGGGCAGACTCATTGTAGGCCTGTCAGTGGGGTCCGGACATGCTGAAGCCTCGCCACACGCCGGTGACCACACGGATCAGTGCCTCACGGTGCTTGGCCTGGCATCTCTTGCCACCCCCACCCCTGCCGGCCTTCCGATCGGGAAGAGGCAGGTCCTGAAGCTGCTACGGGCTGCTGCCACCATGTCTCCTGTCATACCTGCCCCTCCCTACACAAGGTGACGAGCGGCGCTTATTGATACCGAGTGCACAGCAGAAGCAGGTAAGGAGGGCGGATGAAGGAGCCCAATGTGACTCATCCTGGGCGCCTGCGATGGGCAGCTGAACACTGGCTCGGCCCCCAGGTCCCGGGGCTCTCCGACAGGCGGCTTCTGTCATTGATTTTTTACATTTTATTGGCATCCGAATACACATGCATCGCCCAAGTCTGTATTCCCTCAGGGTCCCCCGCATCACCATCACCCAGGGACATAAATCCAGAAGCAGGCAAGTAATTGCTAACAAAACACAAAACTCTAAGAAACACCACCAAAAACGGAGCATAACCAACACCTACACTTCCAACCGGCGCTGTGAATTCTGGCCCAGAGGGTTTGGCGTTGAGCTGTCGAGATCTGACCCATGAGACAGTCATTAAGAGGTTCCGTTTTGAGATGCTTGTCCTATAGGTTCCGTCAGTGCCCTCTGGGGCGTCATGAGAAAGGTGGACGGCTGTGCATGCTGGCCACAGGATGGGTCAGAGCCCGAGTGCTCGAGTGTGTATGTGTTTGTGTCACTACGCTGCCTTAACTGGGCCCTCTGGTATTCGATGTGATTAATACTTCATTCCTCTTTCGGGGAAGGGGGACCAATCCTGGGCTCAGCCCATCGCACCGGGCCTGATGGCTCATTCGAGGTGTTACGTAACGCGGCTCACAACATCTCCGAGACAGAGCCGCCTCCTCGCTTAATGAGGCGAGTGTCACATCGGGTGGTGCTGTCCCGTCCAATCACAGCTCTCGTTTTTTTACATATTTTTTTGCAATACCTGTGATGTCTAGGCTAGTTAACCGGTAGTGTGTGTCGAGCTGAAAATGGCCAGCATATCTCGAACGGCTTTGCTCGTAACTTTACAGAAAATACGTGAATAAAAGGAGCTTAGGTTTGCTAGCCAAGTCCATTCAATGAACAGCTATGTCTGGCTAACAAAGATGTCACTAGCCAAGTGTAAAAATAGCACAGGGCGAGTAAATCAGACAGCATGCTTCAGCTTAATTAAGCATGTTAATTAATTAAACGTATTCAGTTTAATTAAACAAAATGTTTCATCGATCAACTCTCCTTACCAAGATTCTTCAGGGCCTCGTGACCAGGCAGGTGGCTTTTGGTTTCAGTTCAGAAATTGTGCAAAGACAGGAGAGGATGTAAAAACATAGAGCAGAAAGCGTGAAATGTTCACACGACACAAGGCAGAATACATTAACGCTACAGCTGGAAGTAGGAACACAGGAGGTAAATATTATATGGCAATAATATTAGCGCAAACTGTAATAACTGATAGTTGTTACTGGTTATTTGAGTACATGTTAAGAGAGTCAGAGTTGACATTAGCACTGGTATTTCAGATCACCTGTAGCCTTCTTGAATGTTCTGGTTATTCAGCATCTTATCCCCAATTTTCACTTTGATCTTTTTCGTGTCAGTGAACTGGACTAATGATGAATGCCTTACTGCCGCTTCGCGTCTGCTGACGCTGCAGACTTGCTGTTATCCGACTCGCCGTTTCAGCCGCAGCCTTTTCTCCATGGTGACCCGGGTCCTGCATCCGGCACGGCACTGCAGATGCTCGCCCACCTCCAAGGCTTCGCTTTTCCCGCTGTATCCTAGCAACAAGCGCAGAAACCTGGCCCATATCTGTGGGAGCGCTTCACATGTCTCCATCCCGAGCTGCCTTTGCTGCCTGATGATGCAACACTGTCTGCAGGCGATCAACGGTTTGTCTGGCTGCATTCGTCACTGGCACCAGATCGGGCCTGACAGAAGAGCCCACACATGCAGACGATTCAGATAAAATGGACATATCTGTGTGCTGAAACATCCTTTGGTTAAAAAACTGTATTTCACGCTGTCCTTTGTGATGCCCGCCTTGCGTGCAGGTTGCTGTTGTGGTATTAGGTGCCCTATAAACATTGATAAGTTCTTCATGAGTGATTTACACCACTGATTCGGTGTTTAGCTCGTTGTCAGACATTGCTGCTTAATATGTTCACAGCATCAAACCATCGACTGTCTGGTAATTGTAAGGATTATGGTGGGTTTTTACTCCAGGTCAATAATAGGTGTTTACACATGTTTGATTATCGCATCAGGCATACTGAAAGGCAAACGTTAATAATAACATGCCTGTACCTCAAAAGGTGGCACATCCTGCCAGTGCTTGTTCTTATGACAATGGAGGTGTCATAGTCAAAATTTCAGTTACTAATAAAGGAGTTTTCAAAATGTCAGTGTGACTGTCTGCAACACTCTGGAATTGGCAGGGTGCTGAGAATCCATGCAGCTTATCCCTAGGAAGACCCACAAGCTGATGTAGCTCTTAAGGTCAGTAAGAGGCTCTAAGGACCATCCCTACAGAGGCTTACAGTCTTACCTTTCTCATGCATCTGCATGACATCATTGGTCTATATAAAATCCCACCACAGCATCATTACCAGGCACAGACGCATCCATGCAACCAGGCCTTTAAAAAGGCATTGTGAATAGCAGGGTCCTATATCAGACTCTTGAAGTTCTCTTTTTTTTGAATTAGCAATAAAGAATTGTGTGTAACAAGCATCCACAGGTGGTTTCTTGGGCTTCTAATTATCCAGCAGAAGCCACGCATTGTGCTCCTCATGTTATCGCTGTTATCTATACATCTGCGCTGTGCCATGTGCTCTTTCATGGTTCTTTCCGGAAGCAACCGTCATACACCTCATTGGCCACTAGAGGACGACATCTCAAAGTCGTTCGGCAGTACTCGCAGTGTGGGGCAATGCCGTTTGCTTTTTTTAACGGGAAGTAAAATGGAACTTATTCTAGTGTGTGTGTGTGTTGGAGGAGGAGGGGGGGGTATCTCTGCTTCCTTATTGCGGCACTCTGTCTGTGTTTGGGAGTAGACATACCAAGCCTCGGAGAGCACAGCCTCACCTCGATTCTCCTGCACACTCTCATCCCCCTGAGACACCGCAATACCCAGCATGGGCATCGGCTCATCGCGAGGACCAACAGTGAGGCAGTGAAATAGGAAATTTAATGTTTCGTAAAGACAACTGGGGAGAAGCCTGTCATTACCAACCCCCATCACCCCGCGCCCCCATCAGCCCCCCAGGGCCCGGCCGGCTCAGATGCCCAAGCAGAGGTGCCGGAGGGCGGTACGCGGCTGTCTGAACAGAAGGCATTCATCCCTTTTCTCAAAATGCTCATGCGGGAGCAGACGACTTACTCTAGCATAAATGTACAGTGTGACTGACGTTTGCGCGCCAACGTTTCCATACGTACTGTAAGTACAAGGAAAATACTCTGCTGGTGTCAAAAAACCCAAAATCCAGGTCTCTCAGCCGAATAACTTTGGAGCAGGCTCCACGTGGTTTCCGACCACACCCCATGCTAACGCGGAGGTCGTGCACCTCCCACTGGAGCCTGGATGGGGCACACTTCCGGGAGGCGTGGATTCAGCCTCAGTTCCACTGTGGAGTGAGGAGATGCTCCAGGTCCTTTCTGCTTTAATCATGATTACTGTGAAACTGAATGCATTGGAATGGAATTGTAGGTTTGCCCGTACATCTCTGTGATTTTTTTTCCCAGCCAGGTATCACTGCTTCGTATTAAACTCAGCGTTACAGGGATGTTTTGGATGGTCAGAGCGGTAAGGATGAAAGGAGCCCATGCTGCCTACATCATAAACAGCAGGATTCCGCCAGGTCTTTCTTAGAGTATGATATTCCATCATAAGGAACCGATTTTGCATAAACGGCCCAGCTTGTCTGCGCAATGAAAATATCTGCATGAAATGTGCACCTGCACATCGATTTCAAAAACATCTTCCTCCACCGTGTCTCTGAGCCCCATTCCATAATTCCCGTATCACCAGCTTGATAAGTAACAGCTCCGCCCGGAAAGCTGACAGCTCCTTCCGGCATCATCGCATAACGCATGCACGGCGCGCAGCACTGACATGCCGCCCTGCGAGGCTGAATGTCTAACAGCGTGATGTGCCTCCACACCCCAGCTCGCCCTCCTGGAGGGTGGGAAATGCGCGGTTATGAGGAACACAAACACGGCATCTTGGAATGTTCGCAATGTTTTCCGCCTGGCTCTAATTCGAACAAGCTCACACTTCTCCTTGTTGCGATTTATGGACGCTTGAGTGGTTTCTGAAGCCTTCATTTCCGTACCTGAGATCCTCCCGGTGCGTCCTGCAGCTTCTACGTTCATCTAGTATCCAGAAGTTTTCTCCACTAAATTTTAGTAACCATCCATCCATCCATCCAACCATTTTCTACACCCGCCTGTCATGTACAGGGTCGCTGGAGGCCAGAGCCTGTCCTGCAAACTACAGCTGCAAGGCAGGAAATAATACAAGATGCGGCACCAACCCATCACAGGGCACACACATGACGGTGTTCATATCTTTGTGGGCATCGCAAAACCTAATCCCTAATCCCAACACTGACAACCTTACCCCCTACCCAGCCCTAACCTTAACCATAAGCAACCAAACAAAATGCAAGACTTTTGGCATTTTTAGCTTTTTGATTACAGTCACAGATTTTTATAAAATTAAGTTTGCCCTTGTGGAGACCAAAAACATGGTCCCCACAACGTCAAAATAACAGGTGTTTATCACACTGTGGGGACATTTGGTCCCCACAATGTAATATATACATAAACACCCCCCTCTCCCCCACACACACACACACACACACACACACACACACACACACACACAAATTTAAGATAAGTTAGTAAATTTAAGTTAGTCACAACAACCGTAATATAACAAAACCTCCCAATCCACATACTGTGTAATTTTAAATACAAACACAAACTCTCCTCTCTATAAAGCAGGGCTATGCAATTTATGGTCTTCGAGGTCCGAGCCCTGCCGATTTCCAGCCTCCCTTCACCTGTGAGCCAGGTGTGAAGCCTCTGGCCAATCAGAATCAGTAATTATTAAACTAATTCCCTGGGAGAACTGAAAACACGGCCTGGATTTGGAACCGAGGTCCAGTGTTGAATACCCCTGCTGTGAAGTGTTTATTAACTATTCTTACATATGACATTCCATGCTTTGGCATCTCCTTTGTAGGGGGGCCAGAGGCTGCGGAGCAGCTGCATTTATGCTGTGTATTTTGCTTTATTTACTTGCATCAATAGATCAATATCTGAAATTCCACAGCATTCACTCCAGCGTGTGACACTCACAACAGCTGAGTTACCTTCCCTCCATTGTCCTCTGCCACTTTTGTTCCGGTTGCAAAGCTAAGTGTCGCCATATGAAATCCCACAGGGAGGCCTCACAAGTGGGGCTCTTCTCTCCCAAATGCACCCCCTGCACTCGGCCTCTCACCATCCACAGCGGCTCCATGCCGCTCCAAAGCTCCATCTGCGTGACTCTCACGCAGAGGTCCACACCAGACACTGAAAAAGTATTTATTCATGGCCATCACACGTGCTGCGTTCCGACTTTCACTCGGCCGTACGGCACCGGCTGAGATGTGCTTCGTGTATAAAAGGGGACGGGTGTGCTGTGAGCGCAGAACTAGGTCAGTCGATACTATTTCAAATCACCTCAGCTGGTGTTTCAACTGGAAAGCCATGTCTCAGAATCGATTTAAGCCTGATAATTAAACAAAAAAGGGGTTTTCAGGCTCAGCGCTAAGCTCCTGTGTGGCAAAGGGCATTTTATTGGACTAAATTAGTATTACGGCCGAGGGTCTCCCGGTCCACAAGCACAAAGGCACCAGGGAACCGCAGCTCCTCCTGGGAAGGGAAAAACGATCGCAGGACCTTTTTCTTCCGGGTCAAAACAAGATGTTTCTCCAACAAAAGACAGGATGTACTGCCTGGCTCAAAGTTCACAAGTTCCCCGTGTGAGAAATCTCAATGAAATAAAAAGGGGAACGGGCACTAATTACTGCCCTTGTTTTACTCTGAGATGGTGTGAGATGGTAGGGAAAGGTGTGCTCTCACCTGGCCCGTTCCTCTGTGTAGAAATACATTTCCACAGCCGACTAAAACACAGTGACCCCTAAACACATTTGAATCTAAATACTAAATGAATTTCCATAAAAATACAAATGGCGCGCCATTACTGAAGGAGTCTTTGGAGGGGATCTTGCGATTTCTGACTCCGCTGTGCTGTTTTTAATGCATTTCTGCTCTAGTGATGTACTGGATCCTGACTCCGTCTTCCAGTTTTTTTTATGTTTGTGTTTTTCTGTGCTCTGACATGCCTTCGTGTTGCCCTTCCTCACTTCCAGCTAAATTTGTTTAGCTTTGTCATCCACTGCCAGCGCCGTGGGAATAAGCAGCAAGCCGACTGTAAATCTGGTCACAGAATGAGCCGTTTCACCCTTCAGGTCCGACACACCTTTGGCAGCCTATCACCATCTCACCAAGCATTTACAGGAAACTGAAAGCGCTGCGGACTCATCAAAACTTAATTAGCAAATTTTAAATCTGAACTGTGTGACACAATCTATCTATTGTTAGTATTACAATCATTTTTATTAGTTTGAATATTACTATCGTTATCTATGGTGTTCCTTCCCTTGTTGAATTCAAAATATTTATAATAGAATTCACACATAACAGAAAAATGTATTATAGTCACTATTATAACTAGTTTAAAAAGCCTTTAAAAAGCTATTTAGCAAAGCTTTGATTTATGAGGCTCGAAGATGAGCTCACAAGCTCAGGAGGCGGGAGAACTGAGGCCTCATGCAGGATGGACACACACACACATACACATACACATGCACACACACGCGCACACACGCACACACATGCACGCACGCACGCACGCACGCACACGCACAGTTGCTGAATGTCTGCAACACAGAGCTTCACAGCGAAGTGCTGACTAGGTTTGAAGCTAGGATTTTCCATACACATTTTGTTAATTCAACATATCATTAAAAAGTCAAAAATGCAACATTTTGGTTCTGAATCACTGGGACATTTTATCCTTGAAACATCTTCTTGGGATGACAATGAATGTTAGATCTCACAATAAATTAAACAGGCTGCGTACACAAGTTCAGGCAGAAGTGAGCTGGGAAACACACAGCCGCTGACACTGAGGATGGAATAATGAATAAAAGCACAGAAACTGTGCTCTCTGTAGACTTCTTGTCTAAGTTAGAACAGAAAAGTCTCCTGGTGACGATACGATTCCGACAATGATATTTCTAATAAAACAAACAGTAGGTATTCTGCTGAAGGAGCAGCGGATACACTGAAAGCTACATAATAATGAAAAAATATATATTTATGGGAAGAATTCCCCTTTAATAAACACAGTTGCGCTTGCCAAGGGCACAACGCACTAATGAGGAGAGGCTTATTATTTAAAGGGAAGCAACATACACCCTCCACCATATGCAGCGTTCCTGGTGTGAGCTGTGCAATTAGAGACGCCATCTCGACTCTCTGCGACAGCTCTTATCCACTCACAAACTCTGATCTCACACCTGACTCTGAGCTTTGTCCCTAACTGCAGTGCGAGGGGTGAGGTGTGGCCACATAAAGACGAATCACATCCTCAGTGCATCCACACTGATGCATAACAGGTCCTGCAGAGCAACAGAGAAATTGCATTTAAAAAATCATTTTAATCTTTCCTTCAGGTGTCCATACTAGTAACAATGAGGTTTGGGCTTTTTTTAATGATGTTTCATGAGATGTGGAGACGAGCAGATTTGTCACAGTGTAGGGCCTGAAATAAGATGGCGAACGGCTGGTGATGTATGGTATTGTATTGCACCATCAGTCACATCATTAGTGTTGCCGTTGGTCAAAGAACGCGCCCATTCTCCCTGCCGTGGTACAGTCAGTCATATGTTGCCCTGCGCTAGTCATTAGTTAAACAGGCTGTTTTAAGAACAGTAAACCCACAAAAGAATATGTGTTTCTCAGATGATACCCAACCAAGGTAACTTCACGCATTTGTGCGTTTTTTAAGGGTGAATCGGCAGCTGGACTCGAACCTACCAACCATCACATCTGTGTCAAATATTACGAGGCTGCAATGTAACATCACGTAACACTCAGCTGGCCAAGGCCAACCACATCAAAAGCTTGGCTTGGTCTCATTTGGTCAATTTTTAATGTTTCCGGGGTTTTGTTAAATTTTTTTGATGAAAGAACCAGTTTTTTTTATAATTAGTAGAGTCTTAATTGAATTTACAAGAATGTAAAAGTGTCTCTTAAAGTAGGTCATGTGGAGCATTTTTTGTGATTTCTAAATGTTGTTTTCAAGGTTTCAAAAAAAGCCCAGGAAAAACAGGCATCTGCTTTACCCTGAGACTATATTTGCACCTGGAAAAAAACATCATGCACAGTAAAAATAGGGAATCTTTTCACATTCTGAAGACAGAAAAAAAAGGATGTGGTTGCTAAGCAACAACATCACATATAAATGGAAGGGAGGAACAAAGTGAACAATACTTTGTTACCATTTTCCATTCAAATTTCAAAATTACACCACAGAGAAAAACTAGAATGAATTAACTAATTCAAATTACAGACAGTTACAAGCAAATTACAGATTTTTATTTTGGTCCTAGCCAATCTCTCTTTTTACCTGTGCGTCCGTGCTTTGTGTGACTATGATTGCGAATGCCAAAGCGCTTGGACGCATATTACAGCAGTGTCAGGCCCCATCCTATGGGTCTATCTGACAGACTAACACTGACATCCTGAGCATTAACATTCAGAAAAGATGTTCCTTCATTTAGACGCTTAAAACAACGTGCTCAACCTTGAATGCATCATTAAAATCAGGTGGAAGTGCAGCTTGATGACACCAGTGGAAAATTTACAGAAACAAAACAGGGAATTCATTGCCTATTATATAGACGTAATACATGCACAAATCTTGGCTTCCTCAGTATCAGACGAGTGATAATTTTATAGGTCTGAGCCTTAAAGCTGTGACTGTAGCTAAAATCCATTACTGGTTGTGTTTTCAAATGGTTGCAGAAGAGATGTTTCCAATCTAGAAAGCACTGCCCTACTCCTAGCCAAAGATTTCGTTTCCTCCATTTTGCATTGATGATGTGGGAGTGGAGAATACTGCCGGGAATTTCAGACTAATCTGCCCGTCCCCGAGGACCCTCCCTCCTGCTCGGCCTGAAAACCACATCCTCATGCTACTGTGACGAGTGCCTTATGCCCTCAGGTGCGTGCAGATCTGTAAACACTGTAGATATTCACGGAAGATAGTCCATGATTGACAGTTTGGTGCTGCAGGATCCCATGTAACGTGGCTCATATAATGAACAGCGTTATGTAGAAAAAGAGGGTCGATACAGGAGCTAAGAGGTCCAAATCCTCTGAACCTGCAGTAATTGTGACTGTTGTGACCATCGTATATCTCGACAACAGTCCTGTGCTGCCTTTAATGGGAAAAAAAAACAGTGAAATCACCAAAGATCGCAAATCACCATAATCACCACAATCACTGAAATTACAGTTCCTTTGATTGGAATTTCTATAAATTGGTTGGTGTTGGATTGTACTCTGTGAGCTGAATCATACAGTAGGAAGTGCGCACAAACACATACGACCTCAACTCATTCACTAGGGAAAAAAGACAGGCCCAGCAAATCGCCCACAACCTTCTTCCCTGTCTTACGACAGCTAAAACAAAATCAACAGAGCACCACCAGCGCAGTCTTGTGGCTCATCCTGACTCCTTCGGTTAATAAAACAAGATGGCATTGACATTAAAAGGCAGAATGGCTTTCATGTTAACGCAATAATTAAATCCTTTAGCCTAATTAATCTATTAGCCTATTATGCTTTGCCACAAAATGGCCAAAAGTGGAGATAATTTGAAATCCAGGAATAGAAAATTGAATGGCATCACAAAAGCAGCAGTTCCACACATAATACGTATAATATTCGGTAATGTTTCCCATTAACTGCACCTGCATAATGCATTTATAATGCATTCATAGAACATTCATAAGCAGCAAGTACTGTGAGTATACCTTAACATCCTACATACCTTAACAGGTGTAATATACAATAACAACAAACATTACATGATTATACAATTTGTTACAGTCATATAATGTCTGACATTATTATAAATGCATTATGAAAGTGCAGTTAATGTAAAGAGTTA
>JAAGVU020000078.1:1678026-1689117 GCA_011763525.2 Mormyrus iriodes | reverse complement strand
ATATATATATATATATATATATATATATATGTGTGTGTGTGTGTGTGTGTGTGTGGGGGTGTATACTTTACCTAAAGTACAATTACGTAGCTAGATATTATATTGGAACTTTAAAGTTAAATGACATTTCAAGGGTGTAACGATAGGATCCCCTGTGAGTTTCAATCGCAACATTCAGGTAGCCCTGCTGACTGTTACCATGGACCAATGGTTGCAAAGGATCATTGTGCCCAATGGCATGTGTCCCTGCCTCTCTGCGAGTGCTTGGGTGCAGACTGCCTCATTATTCTACAGAGGACCCTTGCCCTAATGCTCATGGGATGTGAATCAAAGCTGGAAAAAAGCATACAATGTTACATTATTACCAGTGCTACACGTTCAAATATTATTTTATCCACAGAACGGTTCTACGAAATACCACAGCAAGAAGCATTTCCCTCATTACTCTACGTAGGATATAATACACTCATTAAAAACTAAACAGTTCAGGTGAGGTCTGTACAATCAAAAACGGGACCCTATATAGGTTTATTTAAAATTCTCTAAAAGACAATAGATCTAATTTGGTAAGGGCCTTCTGCAGTGCATCACTTTCATAAATGAATAAGGTGCAAGTAATGTTTTGGGATGCGACAGAGGGATGTTGATGTAAATATCGAGATACAGAGATAGTTCTGTCGTCGTCTTCATGATACCAGCTGGGTATCGAAAACTGCTGGCTCAGATTAGCTACAGTAAGCTCAGCCGCAAGAGCAGGATTTCCTAGTTAACTTGTGAAAAGGGACCGTGGAAGATAATTCGGTGATTTGTACCAAAGCCACCCGAGATCCAACTGTCTATTCGCAAGATCGGTGAGAACAGAGATGATTCGGTCCTGATGCTGACCTGGGGGGGGAGGGTTGTCCGAGTGACGAGCAACTGATTGTCGTTTCGTTTGAACAGAATGGCTTGCCATCGGGGTAGGCTATTCCTTTTGCGGTGGCATCCAGGAGAGCATGTGTGCAAACGTGTGTGTGTGTACGTCAAAAATCCACCACCAAAGCCAAGGGTTTGATCCAATTGGTTGCTGGGAAGTTAGGGTGTACACACACTTACACACAGCCCTTAAGTCACACCTGTGACTCAGCTGTCCACTCAATGCTACTAACACCAAGGCAGAAGCAGACAGATGCAACATGACAGGTTGACAATAACAGGTGACAAGTCACCATCTCCAGAAACACTCCAAGCTACAATCAAGTACAGACCAAAGCTGTCCCATCTGTCCAAAAGATTACTCCCCGCTGGCAAGAGTCGATTCAGCATCATTTAGCTCTAAAAGGTAGATATGAAACAGGGCCATCCTCCCTGGCCTTGGGGGGCTTGTAGGGCCCCCCCCACCCCTACCCTACCACCAGGCTTTCTCCACCGGGCCCTACACTCACTGGCGCCTCAGCAGGGATGACAAAAAGGACTTGTTGGGGGTGCCAGGAGTCTCTGGTGTCTCCAGCTCGCTCTCCAGCTGCTCCAGCTCCGACTGGTCCAGCAGTTCAAAATCCTCGGCCTCGCTGTCCGAGTCTTCCACTGAGTCCAGCGGGGGCCTGGGCCGGGCTGCTGGAGCCCCTGTCACTGCCTCCAGCCGCTCCTGGATAGCTGCAGTGATGGTAGCGGCGATCACGTCTCCCGCCCTGCGGTTGACCAGCTCCAGCGCCACCTGAGACGGCTCGCTTGGCGGCTTCGGAAGGCCGATGCTGAGCTCCTCTTCGTCGCCGTTGGTCCCGACGCCGTTGTCCAATGATGGGAACTCTGGGAGTCCTCCCACGAAGCCCTCATCGACATCACTGCGTCTGTCCAAGTCTACAGCCCGTTGGAGACACAGAACAAAAAAGTCTTTACACTTCTATTAAACTATACATTATATTTATATTATAATGGAAACATATAGTAGTGGCATTGCTAAAATCATAAAAGGGCCCAATTACATTTTTCTGGTTGTTCCCTTCCCTTTCAAGCGTTATATACCTTTATGTGCATGTAAACGGTCTGCAAAGTCTTAAGGCCCAAAGTTCAAGCCAATGGGAGCAACTTACCACAGAAACCACACCTCTAATCTGCCTGAAATGCCTCGTTGCAATTCATGCCCTTACTTCCATGATATGGTGAGGTCACCTTGTAACACAATCCTTATTGGCTGCCTACTTGCAAGGATCTGACTGCAGACTGCTGGACAGGAGCGGAATGTGTAGGGCAAGCTAACCAATCGAGTAAGCTGACCAATCAGAGCACACTGGGCTCATCTGGGGTGGGGGTTAAAGCTCTAAAAGAGCGTTTCATACAGAGGGCGAATAGAGATATACAGTAGAGAAAAATAATGTGTTTTTAGAACATTGAAACATGTAAATCTATTCTAGTAGACCCCCAAAATAACATGATGAACAGTGAAAATGAGCACAATAGGGCCCCTTTAAGGCTTCCTGGGCTTAGCCCAGAGACCTGACCTGTCCAAGGGATATTCAGCCCTGTACTAGGACTGTGGTGATACGCAGTCACACCTGGTATTTTGATTCCAGCACCCCATTTAGTTTGACCCAAATGGTGGGCATTGCAAGTGTGAGCATAGTTGTTAAAACAACTGAGATCCTTCAAGGGGCTTGTTTAAATTCATTCGGGACTTTAGCAATGCTCTAGGCTTGCATACCTGCATATAGTACACTCAACCGTCATGCAACTGATCTGATAGATACCAACACAGCCAGATATTTAAAAAAAAAAAAAAAAGGCATTAGGAATAACCTTCTGAATTTTCTGTCTGAGGGGTGTGTCCCTCTGAGAGGTTGAAGGTGCCATTATCAGTCCACGTCACCTCGGAAACCTCCGTGTCTGACACCGACAGCTCCTTACAAACGGTTGAATCCAGCTAGGGAGAGAGATTTTCAGGGGGTTGAAAATGTAATCATGCATGCGACTTTGGAACGGGGAATGAAACATTTATTTTAAAGCCAGTATTAATAAATGAGACGGGAGGGCACCATGGGAAAGAGTGCTGACTCATCGGCCTCGCTGATTTCATCCCGTTTGTGGAGAATCCGCTTCTCTGAAATTCCCAAAACAGTCACGGTCAGAGTAAGAACAGAAACAGCTGCACGGGGTTGGGGGTTGGATGAAGAGTCCTCACCATGGTTCTCCTTGATCCTCTGCAGGAAGTCGGCCACCCCGAAGTCCAGTTTCTGCAGAACTGGCTCCACCCACAGCCCGAACTCATGTGATGAGAGGAGGGGCCACAAGAAAATGCCCGACACTGAGGGAGAAACCACAGACCCCGGGGGGGGGAAGAGGCGGGGGTTCACACCTATTAAACGTCACACCTGCCCCCTTCCCTGTGACACCCAAATGGCACACCTCACTTACCCCCGACATACAAAATGATGACCCCGGGAATATACCGGCCCAGTATTGCCATGAATGTGCACAGGCTGCAGACAAGCAGGCAAAACTGAAAAAGAGAATGGTTCAGGTTGCAGGGTCTTCTGATGGTGAGCAGAACATTCCCCCCATTCCCCAGAACCGAAACCAGCAGTGGCGCGTAAATTTACTTACTTTGGCGTCGCAAGACAAAACAACCAAGCACCGAGCTCAAAACTTCACTCTTCCTAATTAAATTACTGGACCTCTGTGCGACTGGTTTGTACTTTACTTGTACAACAGAGTTTATGACATGTAAGAGTTCACCATTTGCCATGTTTAGAAACCATCACCTATTAAAACTGAAAGCCCTCAGGACATGCTAGCATCTCTATAACTGGCAAAGCAATCAGGTTGGACTAGTTAGGCCATGAAAACGCCCAAAATGATTCCTAGGAAGTCACTTATCACCCTCAATTGCTGGAAGGAAGTCACCCGTGTCCTGCTCAGTTTCCCCATATTATCTGAGCCTCACCTTTCCGGGATTCTGCTGTTTGAAGGAGGACAGCTCCTGCAGGAACAGCTTGAAGCTCACCCAGGAGTCAGTGAGCTGGCTGACCCCTGCCCTGGTCTCCGGGCCTGAATCGATGACCTCCCAGCTGAACATTCAGAGAGAGAGCTAGGTGAGTTAGAAAAGCTTGAGATACAGATGAATCTTCATAGTGCCATGAAATCCCAGACATGGTGACGGTGAGGTGTCCCTCTACTAGTGATTTCAGGACCATCATCTAGACAAAACTGCAAGTGACACAAAAATTCAGTTTTAAGACCTTACTTGCCCAACAATGGGACCAGAAGCCACATATATGAGGTGAATCAGCTAGAATACCCACAAGCCACTGCTTCTTTTTTTAAGAACCACCCTCTAGACAACAGCACTCATTCCTGCAGCCATAAAGTTGGCTTTGGCAGTCCAAACTGCTTATGTTCTTCCCGCTAGTCCCAGGGTGGGGGGGGCCGGGGGCAGCACATGCTCACCGACTTTATGTGAAATTTTTGTGGCATTGCTGGGTGCTGAGATCGATTTGCAATAAGCCAACAGACAAACAACAAAGCCAGACAGATGACTGATTTGCCAGGTGATGCGATACGGTGATGTTGGGGCCACAACCCACGGCTACTCAAATTGCGGTTGGTCCCGCTGAGATCACTCACTCGCTTTCTTGTGCTGTGACTATTGCCGTTCTGGTTACGCGAAGGACAAAAATTTCGTCGGGCCTAAATATACCAACACAAGGTCCTTCTTTCATCCGTGTCATCAATGGAGAAAAAACAATGGCTAAATTTAACACAGGCAGAGAGATAAGACTGCGGCAGCTGTCACTAGTCACTAGTCGCGTGAAAATGCATTCCTTCTCTCGAAAGATCCGGTTGCAGCCAAACACAAGACGGTTCCCGCCATTTTGCCCCATGGCGGTTTTTTGGGCGGGACTGGGCGGTACCACACTGGGCTCTTTCAGCATTACTGTCAGCCTGTAATAAAGACAGCTATCCCGATCATTGTTTCATGACTAAATTAAAAACACAAAACTGAAAGCAGTGAGATCTTTGCCAGGTGGTGCCGTCATTCCCATCAGCCTTTGCTGTTTGGATAATGAGTCAAAAAAAAAAACCTGCTGTCTCTCAGTTAAATTATAAGCTCACTATGGTCAGTTTTTAACATGGTACACTCACACCAGCCAACTCTACTGCAACTAAAGCCTTTAAATGAAGGGTACATCATATTCTATCTTACGGCAGGATGGCCGGGAAGGCTGAAGTGACAGCTTGTGTAAAGCCAACCTGATGGTATTGGGACACAGAAAATTACACAAGAAAGGGATGAAAGAATGGGGAGTTTGTTCAGTTGTGGGAGTAGAGGTTTAACATAAGGGCACAGAGAAACTAGAATGAGCGTTACGCACAAGGGGAACACGAACAGGACCCAGGGGAAGGACAAAGGCTACAACGGGCTAGAGCTTAGGCGATGAGGCCAAGGAGAATGTTCTGCCAACCTGAGGGTAACAGAACCAGTCCAAGATAACTGGTAATCAAGCACTGGTGAAGTGGATGAATGATCCTGTAACCTCACTGCACCGTACTCCCTTGTGGTTTACAACAAATCTAGGGCTAAAGCTACTGAAGTTCTCCACTGAAGTAAGACTGGTCGATGAAAGATTTAGTGGAAATTTGCTTTTAGAATGCAGATGGTGTGATTGATCCATGCCTGAGATCCCTTTAAGACTTCTATAAATGTGAGTGCCACTGGGTGGGTCACATGTACGCCACACTTGCTATGCACAACATATGGGTCAAACTAAATAGAGTGCTGGAAACAAAATGCCAGGTGTGACCGCGGCAATGCCGATAACTGCTTCACACTTTAACACACATGAAGGACGAGAGAGGGAGTGGGAGACTTTCTGGAAAGATAAGTACGGCCATCCGAAATGCAGCAAAAGGTTTACGCCGTTTGAGTGACGGCTCCAGGTTCCCGGACCTCGCCATGTTGCAGTTATCCGTTATTCAGAAAATCACATGGGCCTTCAAGGCCACAAACCTCAAGATGTCTTCCAGCAACATCCCGTTGACAGACCCGAGATCTATTAACAGGACTTTTCACAAGCGATGCCCTTTCGTTTTCCATGCCCCCCCCAACAGCTGTCCAGCAAACAGCTGCTCCGTCACGAGAATTACCCTCCACCCCTGCACACTTAACCGACCTCATAATTAAAAAAATACATACGACCACATGACAGTATGTTTAGCGTCCATTTCCATGGTAACATTTATCCACACTGTCAAGGAGACCCAACCAGTTAGCATACCACCTACAAACCCAATTTCCCCCAATCACTCAACCTTAAATAGCCAATCCGGTTCACTCTGGCCATCACAATAAACCACTAGTCTAACAGACTGGGATACATCTGATTCCCCAATACAGATAGCTGGCCAATGGGATAAAAATAGACTGGTGACGGCAGGCATCCTGAAGTGTGTGTGTTTCCAGACACAAAACCAAAAAGACTGTTCTTATATTCCTTGAAACTGGGACACTTATGGCCAGGTGGCGGTTGCCTTGTGCATAACGTGGCCGTGAGACTAAACGAGAGACATGCAGCTAGCATTCAAAGGCGACTCAACACATCGGTAATGTGGCTAGCATGGCCGGCCGCCGAGTCCATAGTGCTGCCTCATTGCAATTTTGAAGACGCCTTCCTTGGAGTGCTTGAGTCAATAAGCCGAGCTGGCAGATCAGGCCAAGTATGCATCATAGGCATTACTAAGATGGCTGATGGTGTGTAAATACACTACACAACAATGAAGAACAGTGAAAGAGGCGGGCATGTCTTAGAAACTGATTACACCGAGATACGGGGCTTCCCCAGGAAATCTGTATCACCACGGCATTTCTGTAGCAACCACAGATATCCCAGGGAATCCTATGATTGCTTCAAGTCAGACAAAACAATAACCAGTCTGACTTCATCATACTTCCCAAAAAAAAAACACCACAAACACAAAATGGCGTTCCAAAGAGAAGCACGTAGAAGCTGTACTTTGCCCAGTAGCAGCAGTCAGATTCAGCATATAAAAGTCTCCCTTTCTGGGCGAATACACGATTCCCATGCAAAATCACATACAAACAGATATACAGTTACCTAAACCCCGATCCATTGTCTTCTGAGGACATCTCAAGGGCTTTTCAGCACTGACAAGTACCCTTAGAAGACAACCAAGACTTTCTGTCCGATTTGGGCAGAGACGATGAGTAAATTCCGAAGACTAAAGACTGTCTTTCTGGTATGGGCCGGAAGCTAAGTCCTGGCTTACTGTAGGACCAGACTCTAGGCGACCCTGAGAGAAACTAGCTTCTGTTTATCTTCAATGGAGACCTGGCGCAGCTATTTCAACTGCTGTCGTCTATAAATAAATGGGTCACACCGCATTCCAGAAACAGCAACGCATCAAGAGAGGCCGAGACTAACAGACACCCCTGGTAGGCTGTAGCAACTCTCAGGGGAGGGGGGACAACAAGTGGGGTGAAAGAGGGGAGCATGACCATAGGCACCCCTATAAAAAGTGAAAGATTTTCAACCTCACCAAAAGAAAAGAGCTGCTTTGCCCAGTCATGGTTGGCACAAGACCCCAAAAATCAAAAATTGTGACCATGTCATCACTGCAGCAAATAATCCCCTACAGTTTCTTGGTATATCAACTGGCAACCACCCCAACAAGAAATCCCACCTTGTCTGAATCCTTCTACTGTACACGCCGAGCCCAGGACCTCCCCAAACCTAAACCAAACCTAAACTAAATCAGGACCCATTCATTTTACATAAGCAACTAATCATTGACAAAACAAAAACAAATGCTGGCAGGACCACTTCCTCCACATCATATTCAACGAACCTCATTTCATTAAAAAATATTAATGATTTACAGGGCATTTAGCGGTCTCAAAAACAGCCTACACTACTCTGATAGCATTCAAATATTCCGTGAGACATCAAGTCCCAAAACAACCACATAAAACAATGGTTGACAGGAACCCGTCTGCTGGAATTAAAACAATATTGTCCGTTCCAGATTTTCATACCAGCATGTGTATATGCATACCTACACACAACTAATAACCATTTCCAAAAATTAATTTCCAGTTATTATTATCCAGGTATTCTAGACATGGAATACCATGGTATTCAGACATGCCAGTAATGCAACATTTTTGTTACAAATTAAATGAGACGGCAATTATCCAGTCAATGCCAAAGCTGACACCTTGCATAAAAAACATGTTGCTACCAGTATTATTAAATGTAATTAAATGACCCATAAGTCATAAAACAGTGTAAGTATTACAATAATAATCCCATGTGTCCACTTTCTGACCAATGACAAGCTCCAATCTTAGACACATCTCCAAACCTGTTAGTCTCCAGTCTAATGATTGGTCGCCTTCAGAGACTTCGCGAGCAGAGCTAGTTGTTTTCTCTCAGATTGGTTGAGGTTGGGCGCAGCAGGCCAAGCTGCTGATCCTGGATCAGCTGTAAGGAGTGAAAACTACCCCTCCCGGGGTGGGTAAATGGCTATGTCATTCCTTGCTAGGCGTGAGGAGAATAAGAATACAGATGGCATTAGGCACGGTGTTTCACAACAGTCAAGAGGAGTGCCAGTAACCATCTGTAGGTGGAACAAACAGCACATGCTCACTGGCACATTTCATTCTTTAAAGGAAACACAAAAACACAGACTATCAGGAACACGAGGCAACACATAAAATCAATACACCCCCAACAACTCAATACATAGAGTCTCAGTTTATCTAATCTCTGTTCATTTGAACTGAAATATTAACTCAAATCTGAAGTGAGAAAATGAATTAAATATGAACCAGGACAAAACTCTCCTCAAGTTACTGGATTAAAAGCTGTTTTTATGCACCAAGCACTAACACTCTTGACGAATCAACATTTATTGATTCTTAGAAGCTGCAATACATGTGGAGAAACCATCGCTGGTGGGGTTACGAGTATTCTCCCTCGATTCTCTGAATCATTACCATATAAGATGTTTATTTTGGGACCCGGGAGCTTTTGACAAGTTCTGCTGGAGCATTCCAGGCTTCACGTGCTTGGGGGGCGTCCCTCTTAAGACAGTGTGGGTTTCACTTCTGGCCCGAGAGCAGCAGGAGGTGGCTTTCTTGGGAGGCATGTGACAGAGGGTGTTGATGGGGGCGAGGGTAAGCGGAGGAACGTGAGACACAACAACGAGGGCTCTAAGAAGGCCACGAGCACTAGTAATGACGTCCCTGCCATGCCTATATGTTACCAACTCTCTGTAACACATTGGGCATAGAGGGATATCGTAAACACTGATACTGTGAAAAGAGCTAACCAACTTTCTGCCCCTATAAACTGAGCTCTGATTGGATAAATGAAAGAAGCAAAGCCTAGTGTGAAAGACTAGCAGTCCAGAGGGTTGGGCAACCCTGCACTGCCATTGCGCAAGCTAAGCTCTCATTGGATGAAGGTACAAAACAAGGTTTTGCATGAAAACCTGGACATACGGGGAGTTGAGCAACCCTGTGTCGTCACTGGGGAAAACGAAGTACATTTGTTATTGTGCAGTGTGAACACCACCACACTGTACATAAGTGAGAAGCAACCAACCAGAGTACTGGCCCTGCCCATCAGTCAGGTTGAAGTAATATTTTTGTATTGCCATGAGCACCAGGTGCTGGGAAGCCCAGCTACATTGGAAAACAGGTTGGAAGCTGCTGGGACACTGTGGTTGAAAACAGATTTTTTTATAACAGGAATTTTTGATCAAAATTAAAGTTTGTGGTGGGCTTTTGTAAAACAGAGAGAGGGATTAATTTTGGTCACAAAGGGCGTGATGTAATACAAATAATTCAACATTCTTAACTATAATTCCTATATTACTTAACACACACAAACTGTTTAACTCCCATATACATCCACTGACCACTAAGGTTCTCTATGTCACACCAGCGTACAGCAGGATCTGCACCTGTACAGCCCTTGTTCAGCACTGCTGGACTATAAGATCTCGTTCAAACTCTACCTGGCCAACCCGATGTCTAGCGGTGTAAAGGCGCACAAAGGCACTCATGCAACGGTTTTACATGTACATCCCCTTAGCAGATATTGACTTCTATAAACATTGCGTAAATACTGTGAAACAGCTGTACAAACAGGCAAACCCATTTCTGTGTCCTGTAGTACAGCACAGAGTGAACAGTACAGCATAGTATTAGAGTGTTTACAAATGTGTCAATAGCTATAATGCATCGTATACAGCCATGATATAGGGTAGATATGGATAAACAAGGACGATTTTTGAAATCTTTATCTATCGCATAAAAAAATATAATCCCAATTATAAATACAAAAATAAAAGTATAACTGAAAGCTTAAGAACTGAGTTAAACACCACAGAGGCGTTAAGATGTAGAATATGAAACACATAAGTGCCTAATGTGCCCTCCTGTACAGCATTGTGCTAGTGTGGCTGCAGCCTACAGAGTTATGCTAAGGCAGAGGTTCTCAAAGTGGGGCGAAAATAATTGGGAAGGATTTTCAGAACGTGCCCCCCACCGTCATCGTTAGCGATATGTGGGGAAATTTTATCAGCTCGCATCATCATGAGGGGGGCGCTCCCCGCGTGCGCCAATTCTGTCATCGTGAGATTAGAACACCGAATTAACGCAGGTGGGGGGTTTGCGGGGTGGGGGGGGGTTCCCCTTGGTATATGTGGGCGATCAGTCTATCAGTGTATCAGTCAGCAATAGCGAGCGGATACAGGTAGGCTCCGATAAGGAAACAGCACCTCTCTGTGCCAAACATGCCAAATATCCGCATAGGCATTATAGACGCAGTACGTGCTTCTGCCTGCTGAGGGCGTCATTTAGCCCGTTGGCGAAAGAGCACCAGACGACGCGGACTGAGATCCGGCAATTTGCGCAGTCAGAGCCAACAGCGGCGACGTGGGGCACATCCACGGAGCTGCGGGTAACAGCGGCCTGTTCCCGGCAGTTAAAGTGCGGCCGTTAGCAACCCCCCCGGCACTCATGTGTACGTTAATTACATTAATTAAAGTGGCATTGCTGGCCAAGCTTTAAGAAGTAACCGATACAAGCACATT
>JAAGVU020000078.1:1541690-1551955 GCA_011763525.2 Mormyrus iriodes | reverse complement strand
TGGGTTTCCCTGCTGAGGCAGCTGCCCCCGCGACCCAACCTCGGATAAAGCGGTAGATGATGGATGGATGGATGGATAGTTGCGTAAAGTAAAGTTAAATAAAGGAGCGAGTGTTTGTGTAGCTTGGCAAAAGTCAACAGTTAGCTAGTGGGAACTGTTTTTATTTTTTTTTGCGGAGGCCTGTAGATGTTTAAATAATCAAGCAAAGTATTATCTGTTATGGCTTATTACTGTTACCTTATAAATGCTACTCGATGAACTGTTGTATAAAAGCAATAGCATACTCAAAGTCGTGCGGTTGTACTCCAGTATATTAAGGCTGTGATTCGGTCATAGGCACAAGGTCACAGGCCGAGTGCCAAAGATAATCAGAACTGATACATTGGAGTACAACTGCACTCCTTCTCGTATGTTATGTATGCAGTGTGGACAACGGCGCTGTATGTATGAGAATATGTTAGAGACAGAAATTCCAATTAAATGAAGTAAATCAAACTATGGCTTAATGTAACTGTCTTTTTTTCATTTTCCGTGTACTCAGGAGGATATTTAGTTTTCAAATGGGACGCCATTTGAAAAGTGCCAAGGTGTACAGCAGAAATTTGTGAATGTGCAAAAAATAATGTTTTGCACTCATGCAGCTAGTATAGATGGACAATTATTGGGTAACTTGTTTTGGAGTAGTGGAATCAGGTATTCACTTTAAACTGAATGATTTGGTGCCTGTGCCTTTAACAACTGAATTGCCAAAGCTTTTTTGTCAAATAATGTCACTGATATCAGAGTACAGTTTCCTTAAAAGCATGGAAATAATTCAGTACCTGATGCTTACAAAGCTAACCTTTTGTTATTTATGGTCCCAACAGAAACTTCAAAATCAGTTTCTCTTTGGAAAGGCCGTAAGTTGCACATAATTTGCCAGCAATAGGTGCATTGGGAAATGTGTAAACCATAAAGGAGTATTTTGGAGTTGGTCAAATACTTAAAAGCACTTGTTCGCATAAAGATCTTTCAAGGTAATATTTCATTTCGTGATTTTTCTGACAGATATTGCGACTGCAATTTGATTTGCGATATCATTTTTTTTTACCACATAAGATACCATTAAAATATTAACTGATCTATGGTCTAATGCAAGGATGACAATTTAAATATGTAACATGACAACATCCAACATGTACTGTATTCCAACATTTATTACTTTTTTAAACTCACGAATATCTCAGGTCTTTAGTAATCCAGCATATACATATTTAAAAATCAAGCCACGAGTAACTGTAACTGCAAACTTTTACTGAACACAATTCCTTAACACTAAACTAAGAACAGTTTCTAAACAAGCTGAACTTTATACATCTCATATTATGGCGGTGATCATATGATTCGGTGTGAACATGCCCTGTACTCTTCACCCGTGACAATTTACCATAAATTTAAGGCAAAATAGCTGAAAATGATTGTTTTATGGTAATTTATTTGCCGAAAAAGTGCCGGGTCGGTAGCAACCCTACCATGGTAAAGTGACAGCAAGAAATTAGTACAGAAGTACAGAACAAAAGATGGTTGGTCACAAAGCAAAAGATAATTTGTAATTGAAGATCAAAGCCAGAACTGTTTATCGGTGCCTTTGTTAGTCCTGGGAAAGCCCTTTATTGCAGATGAATGTACAAAAAGGAGAGATGTTAGGTTCCATCTCTGTAGAAGTAGCCAGGCGGATGCTGATATTTTTCTCTGGGAGGTGAATGAGAGTCTGACAAGCCCTGCTGTCGATGTCTTCTTACAGCGGATTCCACAGGCACACATTCGCTGTACACCACCTACAAGGACTATGAGATCATGTTCCATGTGTCCACCATGCTGCCCTACACGCCTAACAACAAACAGCAAGTAAGGCATTATGTTCTACTGGTTTTCTGTTTGAGGCTAACATAAAAGCTGTAAACAATTCTTACGCTGCTTACTTTAGTATATAACAGTAATTTGCATTGCTTGCTAGCTGCATTGTTTGATAATTACAGAGTCCCAAGAGAGCACATAGTTTGATCTGACGTCGCTATTGAAGTCTGACATGCTGTTTTCTGTTTTCCTGTCTGGCAGCTCCTGCGGAAGCGACATATTGGGAATGACATCGTCACCATCGTGTTCCAGGAGCCTGGCGCCCAGCCCTTCACCCCTAAAAACATCCGCTCCCATTTTCAGCACGTGTTTGTCATTGTCCGTGTGCACAATCCCTGCTCCGAAAGCACCTGCTACAGGTTAGTGCTCAAGATAACAGTACAGTGAGGTTTGGGGGCTACACTCCCCCTCACAGTCTGAGGTTTTCGGCAACTAAATAGTAAATGAACCATATTCCAGTTACCAAGTGTTATGTGTCACAAGAAATGGTGTAGGAGAGAGTTGGATATGGGGGGACTCAACTTAATAATCTGAATTCAAAGGTTGTTTATCGGGGGACAAATGAAGCCATATGAAACATTTGGGGGGGGGGATACATCCCCTTCCACCCTCCACTGTTGCTATGCCCCTGGTCTCAGGCATTACACTATGAGTAGGGAAAAGTCGCATTACAGATTTTATGAAATATCTAATGAAATAGTAATACTAATGTCAAGTGAGTATACAATATGTATAACATTGAGTATAATCTAGTGAGTATGCAGTGTGTATGATATTGAGTATGATCTAGTGAATATTCAGTGTCTATAACATTGAGTATGATCTACTGAGTATAGAGTGTCTATAACATTGAGTATGATCTAGTGAGTATACAGTGTCTATAACATTGAGCACAATCTAATGAGTATACAGTGTCTATAACATCGAGTAAGATCTAGTGAGTATACAGTGTCTATAACATCGAGTAAGATCTAGTGAGTATACAGTGTCTATAACATCGAGTAAGATCTAGTGAGTATACAGTGTCTATAACGTTCAGTATGATCTAGTGAGTATACAGTGTCTATAACGTTCAGTATGATCTAGTGAGTATACAGTGTCTATAACATCGAGTAAGATCTAGTGAGTATACAGTGTAAACAAAGCCCTCAAGTTGTCATCATACATGAAGCAGAATGTGTTCAGTGAACATCCCTCTATTAGCATTAGATGCGCAAAGCTGCCCTGATTAAACTATGTCCCTCAGCTAATGGATGACTCATTCCAGTAATACTTCAAAACCCTTTTATACCATGAAAGCCATTGGATGTTTCTCTTGCCCTCATAGCTCAAAGTGGGGTGAGTACCATATTAGCAGCAGTGTTACCAGAGTACAGGACTGGTTCCTTATTAAAACTCTTTGGACTAATTTTTTTGCCTGTTAGGCTCAACCAACCTATCATCAACAAACCAGAACAGAACTGCATACCACTCAAAAATATTGTAGTCAACAATTTTGTGATGGTGAAAAACTCCAATCCAAGATTTTGTAAAACACACACCTTACAATGGCAAAGACTACGGTTAGCAATAATCCCATGTTAAGTACTCAGACACACACATCCCTCATAGACAGCATCCCTCTATGTGTGAAGGGATCTAAATTTTCGCTGTGAGCATGAAAATCTGACCAAATGGATTTCATAAAATGTGCTGCTTGTTTAAACTGGGCATAAATTAGACAAACACGTCATAATTTCATGCCTGTAACACATTGTGCAAAGTTTGTGAAAAATGAAACATGAATTGTATTCCAGAATGTTGCCTCCGCCGTGGCCCATCTGTCCTACCAGTCCAAACATGGTCTATCCTTCCAGCTAGAATCTGCAAAAAAATCTGGGTGGCCACAAATAGGAGAGGTTAAAATTCCTCCATAAAAATGTGAAATTGCTATCGAATCTACAAATATAATAAAAGTAATACCTCCATTATTACATGGCTCAGTAATTATATCTAGCTGTTTTTATCCAATTTTTACTGTACCTTTACATAGTGCACACCTCATATTGCCATGTTTGAGTCTGAATACTCACCAGAAGATATGAACAATATTTTATTGTAGAACATGGTCCTATCTTAATTCACACTTAATGGAAATGGGGAGACTAATATGATTGGTGATCAAAAATGAGCAGTGATATTCCTGTGTTGAATAGATCTTGGATATGTTGGACAAGACACCCACTGCTTTCCAGAGAGTGGGACATTGGCAAGTTCATGCTTAACTATGATTAGTGCATAGCTTCTTCCTATAGGATTGTCTTGTCCTCCAACAAATCCCTACTCCAAATCCCCTTGCCACATCCCTTCCTTGCTACAGCAACTCAAAAACAATGCTCGAAGCCCTGTCCCTTCCTCTCTTCCATTCGAGGTTCCATTTTTGAAGACCCCTCCAAGGACAGTGAAGCAGAAATGTACCAGCTCTACCCAAACTTTTCCTCGGGACTTTGCTGTAGTATTCAAACTCGACCCATACATTTCAACAATTATTCTTGTCACATCCAAGTGATCGCTTAAGTGACTCTCAGATACATGCGCATTCCATTTCAGCAAAATTTTTCTGTATATTTAAATGCTAAATGTACTTTGTTTACAATATCATCAAGAGCATTCGCAGGTGCCTAGGTATACAGTGTAACTTCTTGTAATATTTCATGTTAACTGTCATATACCATAATCAACCTCTGGGTTACATTATAATGCCCCACTGGGAGAGGAGAGCATTTAAAAGTCAAATGTGTAGTCGTCTCAGTGTGAGGAAACTTATATATTTCAGTATTGCACACCCATTGCTCCATGTTCCATAACTAATCTCCACTACACTGATCTTTTTATAATTATTTTGTTTTGATTGAGTTGCTGTTGAAATTAATTGCACAATTAAAAATACATTAGGCTAAGTGTGTTAGGATTTGTTGTAATTTGGAGGACTAACTTTAATTTTGTAGTTATTAAACTGGATGCTTAGCATTTACCTTCATTGGTGAAGTGTAGAAAACACTAAAGCTGCCGTCTTAATATTACATTGCACTGCGTTTTGCTCTCAGGACAGCATCCTTTGCTTGAGGCAAGCTTGCTGGCCTATGCAGACTTCAAAGGTTCCCACAGCTGTGTTTAGCTGGTTGGTCGTGGATCTCAACTCTGAACAGCTCCTTAAATCTTGTTCTGTAGATGTTAATCTGAATTGAGACCTGGTGTGTTGGGAGGCAGTCACATTCATCTGAATTTACAAATATGCTCTTGGATCCAACAGCAAACCACAGATGGGTGTACTGCTGTCATGAAGGTGAAAGTGATCTTCACTGAAATGCCATCCAAAAGCTTCTATCAAGGGACCCAAAATAGATCCCACAACATCATACTGCTCCCATCAGCCTGCCTCATTAATCACATGAGGACCTTATCGGACCAGGCATTGTTTACAATTCTCCAGTGTCCAATGTTTTTGGTCCTTGGCCTAAAACAACTGCAGTGTCTTGTTTTTTTCCAGAAATATGTGGATTGGTGGTTACCATACTTTGTGTCAGACTACAATGAATTATTTTTCATCAATGTCGTGATGGACTGTGTACTGCCTTACTGTAAACTGTCTGTCAATCTATATAACACTCCTTTGACCTTTTTCCATCATGTCACTTGTCTCAAGCCTGAAAAGCACCTTCTTTGTCATGTGCCCATATGCTGATGGAAATATATTTCATCCATTTTCTGTAACTACTTATTCCATTTGGGGTCACGGGGGGTCCGGAGCCAATCCCAGAGGCTGCTGGTACGAGGTAGGGAACAACCCAGTATTGGGTGCCAACCCATCGCTGGGCATACTCACACACACATGCATACCTATGGGCAATATGGCAACTCCAATCAGTCTCAGCATGTTTTTGGACTGTGGGGGGAAACCAGAGTACCTGGAGGAAACCCCATGACAACATGGGGAGAACATGCAAACTCCACACACATGGAACCCAGGTGGAGATTGAACCCTGGTCGCAGAGCTGTGAGGTAACAGTGCTAACCGCTGCACCACCGTGCTGCCCTGGGAGTATGTTTAACAGCTTAAATCAATTAGCGGTCATATTCTCCACCAGGATTCTTATAAGGAAATAGCCGGTTTTGGAGTCACATTTGTGTTGCACTTACTTGCACTGATTTATGGTAACGGTGTATGCTGGGCACGGTAGATTGTGATTTTACCTGTGCACCTGCTAATGAGTTTTGGGTAGAGAGGGGGTGAGTGGGGAGTCACAGCTTCTGTTGACCGCTTACGCTTGCATGTGCCTTGGTTTATTGTTTCGATGTCTATGAGTAATGAAATAAGTATGTTGATAATGTAATACGGAATCTTGTTCCCAGTGTTTGGAAAGCGCATCTGGCAGACCTTCCTACCTTAGCTTCTTGGCAACTTTTTTTAAGATCACCCATCACCCGGTATCCCTGAAATGTATTCCTAGTGTAGGGAAAGATATAGACAATGCTCCGTTTGAAAAAAAAGAAGCTTTAATGGAAGCGACGTGGATTATGGCCCTTACCACTGCATAATAAAACAGCGGAATGTGAATTAACGTAAAAACTTGCCCAGTTGTTGTTTGGAAGTGTTGCTGGTTGTTTGATTTTGAGCTGTATTTCCGCACTTTTAAGCTCATGGTTTTTGACTTATACAGAGGCAGATTGTGTTGCTTGTGCACGCAAGTTATTTGGATGACAGCTTTGGAAATACATTGTTGCTTCTGAATTATTCTGTGAAAGTTTAATGCTGATATTATTGTGCATATGAATGGCAATATGAGTGGATCAAAGGCTAATTCTATGGCAAATGAATCTGGTATTGAACCAATAAGATGACCTGTTGCTCTCACCCAAAAGGGCTTGGTGTTTAAAATCGAAACGATTCAAAATGAACGCAAATATAAAGTGAATAAAATCAAAGGGGTGATCCGTTCTTTAAAAGAACGAATGAAAAGTGATGATAATGCTTCACAAGTACATTGTCAGTTGGATCGACTGATACAATTATGGGAAAATACAATTATTTTGTATGAATCGTTGATGCCCTTATTACCAAATGAGGAAAGGGATGGACAAGGTGCATGGTTTGCAAATATCAGTGGTTATAATCAAGGTTTTATTGAAGATGTAAAACAATGGCTTGTCGAAGTTGGAAAACAATAAGGAAGGAAAAATAGAAGATATCACTAATAATGAGTCCCCGGAAAATCCACTTAATATAGCAATGCAAGAGCTGTTCACTTTTCCTCCACATCAGGAGCAGAATCCAAATTTTTCTATAACATATGATGATACAAGGGCAGATGATAGTGTTTCCAATGTTTGTAGCAAATTCCTTGAATGAAGAAGTGGAGCCATTAGTAGAGCATCAAATAGTTCTACTACAACCTCTGCATAGATTAAAGCAGAAGCTGAAATGGCTCCATCACTGACTCACAAGCAATTGTTAAAGAACAGACATGCTCTGGAGGAGAAGGAGGAGGAGATACGGAAGCAAAAGGAGCAGATGCATCTGGAAACCGAAGTAGCAGCATCAGTGACCAAAGTAAAGATTTTGAAGGCTCAAACGGTGGTGGCACCAAGTGATGTTTCTGATGGGATGGAATCATATTTAAAAAAAGGGATAAAATGGACAGTGTAAACCCTGTTTCTGGAAAGACCAACATATTCAGTATGAATGCAGTCCCCTTTGATCCTAAGCACTTTGCAAGAAATTGTAATCTAACTAGAGTAAATATGATTTATGGCTACAGTGGACATGGAGTTAGGCCAAACAAGAGCAGATGTGATGTACAGAAGCCTACTGTGCAAAATACATGTCCAAATAATGATTTCAATCCAGCAGTTACTCGTGATAACTACAATCCCTTGTTTTCCATAATGGAGAAACAAAACTAAATTACATCTGTGTTGATACAGCAACAGCATCATTCATCTCTTCCAAGGAGGGACCTTCAAGTGTTTGATGGAGATCCTTTTCAATATCATGCCTTTATAAGAGCTTTCAAGCTGAGTGTTAAAGACAGAATGGATGACCTGAGTGATTTTTTTGCACTTCCTGGAACAGTACACTAGGGGGTAGTCAAGAGAGCTTGTAAGGAGTTGTCAACAAATGGCACCAGAGTGAGGATATCCAAACACAAAAGCCTTGTTGAGGAATATTTTGGTAATGAGCAGAAGATAGCTTCAGCCTATTTACAAAATTCTCTTTTATGCCCACCAATTAAATCAGATGTGAAGGCATCACAGGTGTATTGTCTCTTCTTGAGAGGATGCTGCAATGCCTTGGAAGATGTTCAGTATATGTCAGAGTTGGATACACCTGGTAACATGTTGATAGTGGTAAAGAAGCTTCCCTATAAGCTATGGGACAAATGAAGGATGACAATATGTGAGATTCAGGAAAGAAACCATCGGAGAGAAGTATTTGCTGATATAGTAAATTTTGTGGAAAGACAAGTAAAAATAATTGCTCATCTCATCTTTGGAGACATTCAAAAAGTTGTGTCTTACAAGGAGAAGCCAAAGCCCAAGCCGCAATGTCATGCTCAGTCTGAGGGAAGTAGTTTTGCTACTGCAATGGATACTTTGGAAGGTGGTATTCACAAGGAATCTAAGGGAAAGCAGAAGTCTGTACTAAATAATAAAGCTTGCCTGTATTGTAAGGGTGGACATGCACTGCAATTATGTTCCTTATTAGAAAGTAGAACACACAATGACAAAATTGCCTTTTTGAAAGAAGTTTTGTTTTGGCTATTTGTGCAAAGGGCACATCAGTAAAGTTCGTCAGAGGTGTTTATCATGTAAAATGTGTGTCACTCAACTATGCTTCATTTACAGCAGAAGGAAAAGTGTGCGGAAGAGCAAGCTGAAGTTGATATCAGCATTGCAACTGGGAGTGCCCTAGTAACAGTGCAACAAGTGGTCTTACTGGGGCCAGCGAACAAGACTGTAAAATTTCCATTGTTTCTGTAAAGGTGAAATATAAACAGCGTTGGCAGACTGTAGAGACTTATGTGTTCTTTGATCAAGGTAGTTTGGCGTCATTCTGCACAGAGAATCTGATAAAGAAAATTCATCTCACAGGGAGAGGAACATGAATTTTGCTGCATACATTGAGCCAAGAAAATATTGTGAAATGCGAGGTTGTGTCAGATTTGGAAGTGGCTGGTTTGGAAGGAGACCAGTACTATGATCTTCCTGACCTTTTTGGGCAAAAGAAGAAGTAAGTGCAGTATACCACAACAACAAGATCTTCTGAGATGGCCTCATCTGTATGGTGTCGGGCTATTGTATGTTGATGCAGAAGTCGAACTGTTGATTAGATTGAATATGCCAAGAGGGCTAGAGCCAATAGAGGTGATTTTAAGCAAGAATGTGGGTCCATATGCGGTTAAGACCATACTAGGATGAACTGTAAATGGGCCAATAGGTGAACATGTCAGTAAGGGAGAAATAACCCAGCCTGAAGTCACTGCCAACAGGATTTCAGTTCTGAAATTAGATGAGCTGTGGAAACAACAGCTCAAAATGGACTTTCCTGAGTGCGAACAGGACGTACTGGGCACTGGCACCGTCAAAGGAAGACCATCAGACATCTGCAAAGTTAGTGAATGGTCATAACTGTATTGACTTTAAGGAACATAGCAGTAAATATGCCGAACAATTGTGAGATAGTGGAGCAATGTGCTGTTAATATGAAAAGTACATTTCAGAGGAATACTGCATTTCATTCTGACTGTACTGCCTTTATGAATGCAATCATTGATAATGGTTATGCTGCAAGAATTCCCGTTGAAGACTTGCAGTGCAACCAAGGCAAAATATGGTATATTTGACACCATGGAGTTTACCATTCCATGAAGAAAAGGATAAGGGTTGTTTTTCACTGCAGCCGCATTCAAAGGAACTTCACTTAATGCTCAGCTATTGCAAGGACCTGACCTCACTAGTCTGCTGACTGGTGTTGTTACTAGATTCAGAAAAGAACCAGTTGTCATGACAGCAGATGTTGAAGCCATATTTTAAAAGGTACGGGTACCAATTGAGGATTGTGATCTGTTAAGATTCTTCTGGTGGCCCAATGGGGACTACAGTAAGGAAATGTAAGAGTACAGGATGATTGTCCTATTTGGGGGAATATCTTTTCCAAGCTGTGCCAACTTTGCCTTTTGGGAATGTGCAGAGGACAATAAAGAGTTATTCAGTCAGCAAACAGTGAGTACAGTTCTGCATAACTTTTATGCGGATTACACAATGTAACACAATTTTTGTTCCTGGCTTCCAAGTGTTATATTTCAACTGCTTATGTCTAAAGCCTATCG
>JAAGVU020000078.1:1385905-1405023 GCA_011763525.2 Mormyrus iriodes | reverse complement strand
CACAGAAGCTACAGCCAGCTGAGAGAGTACTAATGAAAGTGGAATGGCTTTAATTAACGCGCTCCGCGAGTGTGCACTGAAAGGCAGGCGAGCGGTTACAGCAAATTGCGCAAGCAGGGAAGCGGCGGGAGTGGCAGCCTGTGCCCGCGAAGCCGCGCGGACGGCGCTATTTTTACCCACACCGAGTGCTGCGGGAGGCCGCGCTGGCACAGAGGGAGGCCTCAGTTTTGGCTGAAATGCCTGATTTCCTATGATCACGACTGACACCTAACCCCTTGCCGGCTACCGCGTGCAACGATCACGGCCACAAGTTTGCATGTGAGCGCGCGTACGGGCCCCCGTGAGCTGACCGCTCTTCAGTCTTTCTAAAAAATATTATTCATTCCTTCTGTATCGCTTTGGGTTTTCATCCCCACTTATGCCCCTCCTTTTCCCTGGACCGCTGCCTTTCTCCTGAGCTCCATCCTGATTTCCGGCGTACTTGATGCTAAAAATTAAATCTTAATTAGCAGTTCACGTCAACAAGGGATCTTTGGTGTGATGCAAAGAAGCGACGAGGGAGAGTAAGACGGCTGACGGGAGCCGAGGGCTTGGCGGCTGCGGGATTTTGTAGCCAGGAGCTGAAAGTTATGAGGACAATGGCAAATACATGGAAAGCCAAAAACAGTGGATTTTATGTTGATAGTTAGTTTAAATATTTATAGTAGCCTAATTTATGCTCAGAAAATGCAAAAATAAATATAAAATGCTCTAAAGGAGACAGCGTCATAGTGTAGTGGTTAACCCCTGAGTTATTTTAGGGATCGATGTTACCCCAGTCCATTTTCAAAATGAGGTTCAATTCTATAGATTCTAGAATTTCGAACGGAAGAAGTAAAATACACAAGGGTTAAGAGCGTGGCTAAGGTGATTAACGACAGATTTGTAGCCTGAAAATTGCCGGTTTAAGTCCATTGATGTTTTCTGCTGTAACCCCCTTGAGCTTGATATCATCGATCTGCTCCCGTATAATATTCCTCCGGATAAGTAGATAAAATAACACCATAAATGGCTAAAAAAAAACAACGATTTTGATGAATGTGTCAGCTAAGCGCCTAATGTAAATGAGATGATGAAAAAGAACAGGTGAAAAGGGAGAGCAGATGGCCCCCACGGAGACCGGGGGAAAGCAACCGTCTCCACTAATCGCGGGCGGCTGGTCGCTTAAATCCGGGACGGATTTAACGTCTGCTCTCGCATTCCGAAGATGACGGCACTGCTGCTGCAGTCTGCACCTTTGGGCATCGCAAAGAGACCATGGTGTGTCTCTTCCCGAGAGCAGGAACTTAATCTACAGCAGAATCAGTAATTCACGGCAAGTTTCTCATTATAAATTTATCTTCTGTGTGGAATCATAATAAATGAAACATTTGATATAATAAAATAATATCCTCAATAATACGCTAACTTAATAAAATATATGGAGAAAAAAATATGTGAAATGAGTAAAAACGAATAAAATGAATAAAAACTACCAAAGTAAAGTTTTGTACAAGGAAGAAAATTAATCATTCAGATTCAGTTATTGCTGATTATAGCAATTAAGAATGTAGGCTCCGAGAGTTAGAACTTGTGCCGGCCATCAGAAAGTTACTAGTTGGAATCCTGGCGCCAGCAGACTGATGTTGCAGTTGGGCCCCTGTATAAGGCCCTTAACACACAGCTCCAGGGGCGCTGCATGCTGGCTGACCCTGTGCTGCGACCCCAACACCCCCCCCACCCCCCCCCGCCAAAGCTTGCTCTCACCAGTATATGTGTGTCATGGAGCGCAAGATGGGGTTGGCGAAAAGAGAATTTCCCCACGGGGATCAATAAAATATATCTACACTAAATTTCTGCTGCTACATTAGTTTGGTAAATACTTCCATCTAGTGGTAAATGTTTACAACAACATCTGCTTGGTCGTACAAAGGAAGACCCAGTTGTCTCCGATACCTGTAACAGAGAAATTTAACCATGATGGATGCCTTTGTTAACACGTTTATCTGAACTGGATTAAATACTGTTGACAACCCCTCATTCTTGTTGTGCGCGTCCCATAGGAATTTACTCCCTTTTCCTTGTGAATCCCTATACAAGCACCCATGTCATGCATAGACGACTGCAATTTCCCCTGCAGCCTTTCCCGCCAGCAGAACTGTAACGGGTATTTAGTGCATGGCTGATTTAAGTCTCTTTATAACGACCGGTCAGTCCTCTCCGCCATTCGACTGCTCTCTTTGGATCTGAGGTCCCAGTCCCGGTGGGGGCTGTTCTAGCCACGTGCATAGACTTTTCTGAAGGTAGGTGCTCAAACAGGAATGCATGGCCAACCAGTACCTTTGTCCCGCAGGTCCACCTCGGTAAACTTTTGCGATCGTGGGTGGGCTTCGATAAATTTTCGGTCGGTCGTGGGGGGGGGGGGGTCCCTTTTGATAATTTCTGCGTGATCGCCGGTTATCGAAAACGGGGTGCTTGGAACAGTGAGGGCGCGTATATTCGAAAACTGCCCGCACATAGACGCTTCTCGACCCTAATTAGGGCTTCAGCCACCCCCCAGGACTACGGTGGGATTGACGCCCCGTATTTCTTCAAGTGTCAAATTCTACGATCACCCTGTCTATTCATGATCAGCTGTAAGGTCACTGCTGTCCTGCGAAGCAAATCCTGCCGGGGGTTTGAGCAGAATGGCTGTCAAATAAAATATGAGGGAATATAAGGGAATTGTAAGGGGAATGAACACCGGGCTTTAGCGCCCCAGCAGTAGCCGAAAGTCATGTCTTCCTTCCTTAGTGTCAGAATCCATCCTCCTCTGCGTCGGGATACCCAACAGGGGTGAACAGGTACCACTCTCCAACCCATACCGAAGATTCATCTTTTCACAGTCTCTCTGGGAGTTCCTCCATTTTCAAGTCCATACTCTTTTATGATCCATCGTATTGTAGCAGCTTAGGACTAGGGGTGTCCAGGGGTTTATTATAAGGCAGTCGTCCCCGCCCTTTTTAGCCAATCTCTGGGGGATTTCAGAGATATCAGGAATGAGAGTACCTGTGGAGTGGGGGGAAAGAGAAAAGACCTTATATATAGTGGGGGACCCCAGGGATACAGGGAGTGGGATACAGGTCAGTGAACAGTTTTGGTTTGTGTTGGCGTGGGCTCCGGCCATTCAGGGTCAGTTCAAGTTCCTTGTTTTGTGGCACCCCTTGTCACGTGTATATTACAGTATTAAGCATTACACGGAAATACTATTTGTGATAATACAAATTAGGCTATGAAAGACATACTACCATTCCAATCAAATCGAAATGCAAATACTGCTTACGATATCAGTGTGAAGTCGTTTGAAGTGCTCACGTGAGACACCCAGAGGTTTAGTATTTCTTAATCCTTAAACCGTTAATTATTGAGCCATAACGTGTGACGTTCCTGAACGATTCATTCGCGGGGAACGAGTCCCTTACAGGAACTATACACTCACGTTCACCTCTCTGCAAAGACTCGTTCTTGTCGTTCTTGCGCTTGTCCTCTGAAATATAACGTCAGTGCTGCTTCCCTTCTCGACTGTGGCCAATGAGAGCCAGTAAGACATGTAAGGGCGTACTGTAAGCGAGCAAATGATTGGCTGGAAACTAAACCTGGGGCTGAACGTATGTAATTCTGACTGAGAGACCCAAGGAGTGAACGAGTCGGTGAACTACAGCTTCAGGCTACTGAACGAGAGAGCCGTACCTGGGTCATGACTGAAATTCACCATCTGCTGGCTCTACGTGTGCAGCGACTTCCCAGATGCTGCAATCAGATTTTTACAGAGCCCCATAAAGTTCCATAAGGTGATTTTTTAATCTTGTGCGCACAAGATAATTTAAACATCTGCAATAATAACTGCAGAGAAATGAAAAAAAAACTGAAATTTGTATGCATCTCTAAGGACTTTAGATACAGGCACCATATAATGGACATAATTCAGCTAATTAAGTTTTATGTTCACATTGGTATGTAATACAATGAAATTCTTGCTTGTATGGTGACAAGCGCTCATTTTCGAAATACACAAAAACATGCACAAAAAACGCAAACCTAACAGCTCATGACAAAGTCAGTCACAGTACGGAGACCCTAGTACTTTGTAATTTCCTTCGGGATCAGCAAACTACTACTTCATGGGCTCCGTGCCATAGCGTTGGGACTCTAGCTGGCTTGAGCTGTTAGGTTTGCGTTTTTAACAAACATGAATAGCTAAATTACTATGTTGAGAGACTGAGACTATAATTCAATAACAAATATTATATTTCTCACATGACTTATCGGTGGTATTTAGCTTCCCCCTTGGCACTATTTACCCTAAATAACAGGCTGTTTTTTTTTTGACATACTGGAACAGAAGGGTTTCGATCTATTTTATGCGAACAGGAAGTGCTACTGAACGAATTTGGGGTTCGTACCGGTTTCTAGTAAATTAGTTAGTTATCTAGCACTTATCATCAATCATTTATTAGCGAGTTTTTCTCGAATCCCTTCATAACTAAAGTAGATCGTAATGCTCCGACCCACTCGTTATTTTCTTCGTCGTTCTTTAGTTGAACTTTTGCTCGCTGTCTGGTCACAGAAACAGAGATCGCCCAACATGGATGACAAAAACACATTTTTGGTCACATATAAGAGGTAAGACTTGCGATATAAAACTATAATGTGTACAATGAATATAAATTAACGCAAAAGGGGCTCGTTGTTGTAACACCTTTATGGAATTCGAGTACATAACAGGGTTGTGCACCATTCAGAACTGACTTGAGAATGACCTTGAAAATCAAACTAAATTGGTTGAAAACAGGGTGCAGAATCAGAATTCGAATTTGAATATAAGGATGTAGAATTAAAACAGAATTGATTTCACATAAATTCATATAAACCTGCATAGTGTAGGTGCAGCTGTAACAATACAGCTTAATATTTTAATATGAATTACACAGCATGTTAACATAAACAGAATACATTGAATCCCACCCCTGAATTATGATTATTTCTGGCAGCAAAAAATATCGATCAGCCATGCCCCCCGCTCTCTGCTTCTACACCACCGATGGATTCCTGCAGGCCTACAGATGCAACTGGCCTCAATGAGGCTGCTGGGTCCTGCATCTGTGCATGTATTGATCGCATTTCTGCTGCACCGTGTGCACAACTACATACAGTGTCCAGCAGTGGGGGGTGTCTTGCGTGACACTAAAAGTGGTTTGCATGCCATTGAGGCATACCTGCCATTATAGGTGCAGTGGATGGAACCCTCAACCCTATTCATTGTCGCAGCCTCTTAAATCCCATCTGCACCTGTCGCAAATGGTTCCTGGCACTAAGCCTAAATGTCCAGATGATGTGCAATCATCAAGGACATTTTATAAACATTATCTCCAAGTGGCCTGTGAGTACACATGATGCTTATAACTGGTCAAGCTATGGAGTGTGACAGATGACAAAGGATGGTGTGTTTGTTGGCGGCTGGGTGTTGGGAAACATCAAGCATCCTGTTAGCGAATACCTGCTGACTCCAGTGTTGAATCCCCAAACCATGGCTGAGGAGAGGTATAACTCCCACACACCACTGTAGAGTGTGCTTTGAGCATGTGGAAGATGTGATTCTGGTGCCTACACAAGTCCGTGGGAGCTGTAAGATTTCCCCTGAATGCTGCTGTGCTGTTCTTGTTATGTGTAGTATGCTGCACAACATTGCAGTAATTATTTTATTAAAATGTATTTTTGACCACCTCCTCAGTCAGTTGTTTTAAGGCTTCTTTTCAGACGTGTTACTTCCTTTCCCTACTGCTGCTCGCCACTGCGTTTTGCTTACAAGGGTGCAACATCACATTTCGAGCTCATTTTTATATAAATAAAAATATATATATGAATATAAATAAATATAAATAAATTAACCTGTTTATTGGGTTTATTTTGGTCTGTTTTTATTAGTTTTTCTAATTAGTTTGTATATTTTTTACATTTGTGTGTATCTGGTGTGACAATCATGTAACATTTTTCACCATAGAAATAAGTGAGATCGATGTTCCTGTTATTGACAGTCTGTGCTTTTCTCACAGGGGGGCTGGGGAGGATCCAACAAAGTACTACTTAAAGTTTGTTTTTAAATTCTGGAATAACGAAGGGTTTTGGGAAACACTTGTGGATTTCACTCGTATTTTACCTACATCCTTCATTATCTTCTTCATTATTCCCTATGATCGTTCACTTTTGGGAAATGGACCCCAGAATAAATCTTTTAGGTGAAATGAATTGAACAAATTGTATCCCACGAAAGAGTCATTTTGCCTATCACCATTCAGCCAAACGTTGTCTTGTTGTCGGATATAGGAATACAGGAATTTTATATATATATATATATTTAAAAGCTATTGACCTCTATTGACCTTAGAGGCCCATTTGACCTTTTAAATATGACATAATCACAGTACATATACTGATTATACATAGCCAATTTAAACTAACAATTATAGCTGTTTTAGTGTCACTACATCTACTCTCATTTCCTAGTGAAGTGTCCTAAGAACAAAGGTCCAATAAATGTGCCCCAGCCCAAACTGAATTGTTGTAGAATCCTATATATTACATATAGTATGCAGCCACGATACATATTGCAGACAGGGTAGGGGGGTCTCCCATGATGAATTTTGCCGACCCACTTTTCCAACACCCCACCAGGAAAATTCTCAGTTTGCCAGATGGCCAGTCCAACCCTGCCAGTATGTGTCTGTATATGTTGTGCGTTTCATTCTCACATTGTATAGATTCATGGGGTCTAACCCTAACTACTTCATGACCAGATTTCAGCTGTGTTCATATTCTAGTTGTGAGGAGTCCTCCAGCTAGAACCCTTGCTTGTATTTCATAGACATGTGGTTGTAGTACAACGGGATACAGGGTGGAGGCAGCAGAATCCATATTTATCCCACTGTGTCCATTACAGTCCACGATCTCAGTAACATGGTTGGGGAGACCTGAACCATGAGTGTGTCCCCACAGATGCTGGAGCAAATCTTCACTGTAAAAAACTTGAGCTTGATCTACTAAAGAATTTGAGGCAACCATTTGCATCAGCTTTGTAAGTATTTCTCTTTTTTTTCTTTTTGGGATGTACTCAAATTTTACTGTTCAACATTTAACCAAATCAGTAAAGGTAGCTCCGTTTAATCTTTGTGAAATGGCATTATTTGAGTTGAAACTACGTGTTTTTCCCACTTTGTAAATTAATGTGACCATCCAATTATAATTGGCAGATTTTGCATTGTATACAGGTTTGTTCTAAACATGAAGTTTTAAAATGATTTAAAGCCTACTTAAAATCTGAATGCATTTTTTGTCACATTACTAAATACTTTCTTATTAATCTAAGCTATTAAGAAACTACACAGTTTGAAATGTAAAAATGTTCTTTTTATTGTCTGTCTACATTGTTTCACATAAACCGAAGACTTTTTACTTTCAACAAATGATCAATAAACAAAAATCTGCTTTTTTTTTTTTTTGCAAATACCAGAAACTTAAAATACATTTGTTTCTAAAAAATATTCTTTGGCACCTACAAATGATAACATCAAGGGCAGCAGGTAGACATAGGAAAAACCAAGCTCCGGAACAAGGAGACTTGGAACAGGTAACACTGTATTGTAATGTGACAATGTACTGTAAAAATAGGAAGGATACTCAGATAAAGTTCAAGTCATTGATGACACTGGTTTAAACAACTTGTCACATCAAAGATAGTAGTTATCCAACAGTAGAACCATCCAGAACAGGATGTTCTATTCTTAAAGTAAACGTTCAAAAGTGTTTTTTATATTTCTAAAATGATAAGCCATTTAAGCAAGCATCTTGAGAGCTTGGACTGTAGAGGAGGCCCTCCCCCCATCCAGCTCCAAAAACACCTTCTGACACGCCTCAAGGGTGTTTTGCAGTTCCTATGGATAGCTAGAGCTTAAGGCGTACATGAACCCCATAAGAAACGAGCACGCCTCTGCTACACCACACATACCAGTAAGAACCTCTTCTCCATCAATGGCAATACCAACTGTAGTGCTGCTGCCTGAGGCTTCTTTGACCACAAATATCTTGATTGCCAGTGTGGACAGATGATCTTTGATTTGAATGAGATCCTCTTCATCAACAACCTAAAAAATAAATCTAGAACTAGATTAAACTGTTTGATTGAAAGTGTCAATAAAGACAGAATTATTATTATTATTAAGATTAATTCAGAACATAATGCACTAATACATTGGATATTATAAAGCTTTACATTTATAAAACTTCAGGTACTTGTGAAACACAGCTCATGCATAATCTCATTGTTAGAAAGCCAGCACGATAGTGTGCATAACAAAGCTAACAAAAACAAAAACATTTTCCGAAGAGACACGAATGAGGATACCGTAGTTTCTCAGACACGGTATTCTTTGATCAGGTCCTCTACGCTCCCGCCAAGTATGTGTTGAGGCCTTGTGTCTGTTGTTCTCAGTGGTGTTACTCTGTCCTGACACAAAACAAGTTACTGAAAATGATTACGCTTGAACTGCCTGTAGGTAATAAATATTTGCCTCAGAAGTTTTGCAGACACCGAGTTATTTTGACACCTGCAGCTTTACCTTTCATTTTGAAAAGGCTTAACAGCCATGGTGTACAGCGGTCCGACTTGTCCATGAACGTTGACTGCAGTCTAATAGTTATCCATCTAAATCCCTCTCAAACCTGAATGAAAGACAAGAAAAGACATACGATAACTATTGCACAATACTGAATGGCCAATGGATTTAAAGAATGGTAAAAGTTAAATTATTAAATCAGTAATGAAGAGACCCGAGAGTCTGTGGGTTGGGGAAAACTTAGATGAATGAAAGTGAATATGTAAGTTCAACCAAGGACGCGTCCAGTAACGCTACAGCTATGCGGATTTCTCCGTACTCTGCCGCTCCTCCACCTTCGGCTTCCCGTCCTGGTCCCCGGGGCGGAAGACTGTCAGTGAGAAGGAAGCCTCTGACCCCGGACGGGCGCTACTCCAGCCCGTAGTCTCCTTGCTTAAACTGTTTTTAGTGTATTTTAGCACATTTTCACTTTTCAAAAATTGATGCTAAAGAAGTGCCCAGTGCGGTCGGACGCGCGCAGCGCCGGGCGGAACGCAGCTGCCGCCTTGAAGCTGAGTGCGCAGGATACTGAGGCCGTCCACCGAGAGGCGCAAGGTTTACCAACAGTCCCAAAACTTACCAGCCAGGCAGAAAAGTAGGCAATGTAGGCTGATTCCATGAGTAACTTAGAATGAACTGAAAACCGATCCCCTTCAAAATGGTGCTATGAACCTCGCAGTTATATTTAGGTAAACGCAACGTACCGCTTATCAGTGGATGAATTCAATAATATAATTATGTTGAAATTAAGCCTAGTTTGTTCGGGTAAAATATTTTTTAATCATGTAAGGCAAACGAATGAAATTTACCAGTAGTATTATAATACTAATGTATCGTAAAAAATAGAGATTTTTTTGTTCAAATCACAGATTGTTTTTAATTGAATTTACTAACCCCCTGCATCATTTTTATCAGAGTGTGTGTCTCATTATATTCAAAGGCGAAGCTGATGTGGTTTAATAAACAAGCAGCGTGAAAGACGTTTTCTTGTCGGAAAACGGTCAGTTTATCATAAAAACAAATTAAAATGAATAATTGCATTGAAGATTCATACAAGTCATTTTAGTTTTAAATGGACACTAAACTGATTTAAATCAGTGAATAATCGCACATCGGCTTTGTTTTTAGGCGATATTTCTGCGTGAGAAGTGCAGTGAGACACCAAGACCGCAGACCTTGCTCATTTCGCTAACACATACGAGAAGCCAAATCCCTCTTTCGCCACAGGGTGTCGCTGAAGTGTCAGCTGTGGCCACAGCTGGCATACAGAGAGGTGTGAAAACGACAGACAGGCAGGGCACACAGTTTCACTGACATTTATACGCAGCATACAAAATTCCATTTTTAAATACCTGCCTAGATGCTGTATCTGTAGCTTTCCAGATCCACAAAGAAATACGAAATAAAATTGTTTTGATTATTACATTTTAATTTCCTTTCCCGTGATTTGATCCGACTCATTTCTACACCTCGAATAACATTAGTACAAATTAGTATTCAACAGATTAACGCGTAATTTGGTTCCCTAATTGATTGGAAACCATTTGCCAGTTAAAATAATTATGAGCTAATTAACTATTCTTAAACATTTAGTTTTTTTGTACTTTTATGTAAGTACTTCACAAAAAAAACTTAAAATTAATTACAGCTAAATTAATAAGAAACAGTTAAAGGCCCGCAGGACCAGGAATAGAGCAGGTAAACAGTTGCAGAAACGTTAACAGAAGCCAAATTGGAAGCAATTTTGAAAAGCGTGGCAAGAATTAACCGGAAAACCAGAATCCGGGTCCATACAGTTCCTTCCGGCTAGCGCGCTAGCGGTTCGGGTTTTTCTCTTTGAAATATATTTTTAATTGAATTTATTTTAATCCGAGCAGCTGCAAGCTTTGCATATAGCATATAGATGTGTAAACACTCATCACATAATCACCGTCTTTTCTGTTTTTAAAGCTTTTAATAAATAAAATGTGTTCTTAGAACAAAGTGTTCTATGGGATTAGGGTCATTGGAACAATTTTAAATCGGTTTTAGGAAGTTAGGCAGGCAGAATACTAACATGACGCTTTAAATGCAATTAATGCGGTATAACGGTATCTCTAGCTGTAGCCACTCAGGGAGGTTGGGGCCGGATGCCAGGACAAGGAGGCGCTGCGCGGTCAGAAGAGCTGCGTGTCCTGCCGGTGGACGAGAGGCCTGCTGGCGAACAGGGATGTGCGTTGGGGGGCAGAACCGGAGCTCCCATCTGTCCCAAGCAGACGCTCTTAGCTGCCGAGTGCCAGCGGTATGGTCCGAGAGGGAGGTCCCTTTGCAGGCATTAAACATGGTCTTATTTAAACCGGCTATTTATCATCATGAACAGTTCGCACTGTGCAATTTTTTATTTATTTGGAGAGTTGTGTGGCAGCCATCAATTTAAGTGAGGTTTCAGGGTTTAAAATAAAGGGGCTACTCCGTGTAAGGCAATATCAGTTTAAAACTGTACTATATTTACAGATGTAGTTTTTTTTTTTCGAAAAGTCGTAATGCAGTTACCACTAAGTGAATACTGAATCCTTTAATTCTGTTTATCTCACCTCATGTCTCAATCCCAAATTGCAAAACTGAAGTGCCCCGAAATAGACTTTTTCTGCTCATAAATAAAGGTAGCGGCATATTGACAAATGGGGAAGGATGTGAAAAAATTCGCAGAAGGAGCATTTTTAGACTGCGACTTCAAGCCGTGGTTTCCTGCAGTCGGCCACGGCGTCATTGAGTCACTGTTTTTATATAGCTTTCGGAAACACACGAGGTGCATTCGCGGCGCATCTCTACTTCTCCGTCACCCCCACCTTCTCTCTCCCTCTCTCGCTCTCTCCCTCCGTCGCCCTCCCTCCTTCTACTCTGATATGATTTGTGTATGAGAGACGGCAGCCCCGCGGCTCTTCTGCCGGAATGCCCGTGCGAAGGCTGCTGCCGTCCCTGCCTGACTTATAAAGACGTGGAGCGGCTGCGAGAGCTAGACAGCGTGCGATGGCTTCCAAAGACGCTGCAGCCGCCTCCTGTTTCGTCAATGTGAGCAAGGAAATTACAGGTAAGGGACGGAGGGGGGGGTAAAAGCGGCACTATCCGCACTGTCAGCATCATCGTCCTCATCAGTCCCGTGCGGCTTGCTGGGCGATGCGATGAGCGGCGTACTTTGAACCGCGCGCGTGTGTGTGTGTGTGTTATTCCTCTGTTTCTCTGGCTTGCAGTATTCCAGCCTTATTAGTGAAACCATTGAGCCCGTGTGTGATCCCCGATCCCCCATTGCAATGCAAGAACAAGTAAAATGCCTTGTCCCTAGGCCGAACAAACCGGCTCTCTGGATAGGCATCTTAATGATGATGATCGCTTGGTGATACTCAGTTATTCGCGGGTGCACGCGTGAAGCGACTTTATGTCCTGCTGTCTCGTGTGACATATGGACGCTACTGTGCGCTATTACTTTAGCGTGTCTGAGAAGCGTGGATCTGTGCGCTTGTGTGATCACTCCGTCACGGAAATAAATGCGCAGTTTACAGTGTGAAGTGAAGCGCACGGACGGCGGCCAAGGAGCGCCTAGTTCACCGCTACAGGAAGAAACCGGCGCTGTAACCTCAGGTGTCCATGGGGATGCCTCTGGGCACATGTACTCAAATGTACAGTACCAAAAAAAACACTTGGATATTTCTGTAACACACGTCTACACATTCACACTCCTGCTTGCTCTGAGGGATTCAAGCCTGAGTGTTAAGATGACAGGTGAGTGTGAGGGCTCTGGGTTAATTACTGCAAACGGAATTATTAAGGAGTGCTAATTAGCTCTGGAATCCCCTGCTATACTCTCTTCCCAGACTCCTTTCTGCTTCCCTGTCGTTTCCACAATAACCCCCCCTCCATGCTGTATCGTGCTGCTTCAGTTCATCTCCCTGTCTTGCATCCCAGCATCTGAAGTCCCTCCTGTCCTCTCTCTCCCCTTTCATCCTCAGTCTGTACACACAAACAACAACCCCCCCGCCCCCCCGCCACTTCACTCCCTCCTACCTCACGTTTGATCTCGGTGGAATAACAGTGGGCATGTTGACATGACGAATTTGGCAATGCCGTGTCATCAGAGCAGCTTCCCCCGGTGTGTGATGGGAGTCCCTGCCCCATCTATACCTCACCCTGCCTAATGAACATATGCGCCTCCGTCCCTCACTGAGGCTACATTAGGTGTAAACGATTGGGCTTTATAAGGATTAAAGTCAATCACATCTGCATGAAGTCCCTGCCTGCTCTCTGTACTTTATATCCTTCTGTCTCAAACATTTTGCCCTCTATAGTAAAAAGGAAAATCAGCGGGTGTTTTTAGGTAGTGAGATCTCATTCCATCAATGGGATCGATATGAGCCCCTCCCCCACCCCCAAACTGGTTAGTGGTCTGGGCTTAGGGTAGGATAGCAGGCTGAGTACTGCCCACGTGTTCCTGTACGGTGCCCGTGTGTGCCTGTCTCCCAGTATGTGCAGATGTGATCACTATCGTTCCTCTGTACATCCCATGGTTCGTTCTTTAAATACATAACTGTGCAGTGTAATTGGAAATTGGTCCCAGGTAACTCCTGGGCAGTAAACAGTGACACAGTGCCACAACGTAACTTAAGTATTAACTATAAGCTATATTATACTGATGTGTTTAACTCTGCTGTATGATTAGATTAATTTTTACCTTGAGTCCTACCTTTTCTTAACCCCCGGCCCATCCACCTTCTCCTCATGTCATTAGAAGTCCCTTCTCTCCTAACACCCCAGTCTCCCTGCTGCGTTTTACCTCACTCTGACTCCAGATTTTGCTTCCTTTTCGAACCCTGTGTCACGTCTGTCTGTGCACCCGAGCTTGTCGCCGTTGGTTACAATGGGGTTTTTATGTATATATGTTAGTTGCTCACCTTTGACACCCTTCATTGACAACAATAATCAGTGGGAAAAAAATGTGATACAGGGCCTTAAAATAGCCCATAATCTTTTAGCGAGGTCACATGCTGACCCACTTTCTGTGAGAGGTGACTTTTTTTTTTTGGTTAGCTAGCATACATTTTTTTTTTTGGAGTCACTAATCTACACTTCTGTCAAGTGGTTAGTCATGTGATCGTGACTCTCTGCCAGTGAGATCAGTTGGACCAAGGGTGATGGGCCTTTCCATTGGTCAGGGTCAAATGGGCCTTTCTATTGGTCAGAATATTAATGTCAGTCATATGTGAGTTGGTACACAAGTCTGCCTATCAGGTGGTGATTCAGACATGATGGGCTGTCTGTACCTGCTTCCGTGTGAAGATGGCACAGTTACTGTTTTTTCACCCTGATTGGTAGGTTTATAGCTACTGTGTGCAGCTTCATTTTCTGTTTACAAACACTGCTCGAGCCGTGTGTGTGTGTCTGTGTGTGTCTGTGCACGCACTCCACATGTCAGCGTACGTTTTGTATCTTTGCTGTCCTCCCTGACACGTTTGTCTCCCTCCACAGACAGCATCAGGAGGGTGATCGACAAGCCGTCCATCAAGTTCATCCGGAGTGTCAAGTTGGACACAAAAAGTGGCAGATCAGAAGACAGGATTTTGGTAGGATTATCCACGTTCCTTTCTCACCATGAGATGGGTTTCAGCCAAACTCTGTCACTTCCTGTTTTTAGGATCACCTCAAACATCCCCCCCCAAATAAAAGTAAGACTTTTGTATGAACTGCACTATCATTTACCATGAAACGAAAGTCACACAAAAAGACATTTCCATCCTGTTCCAACATTAGCTAGCCATGCTGCTGTCGTTTGGTTATCATGTTTTCCTGTCTGAGAGGCTCAAGGTGCTGAAACTGAATTTCTTCAGCAAACTTGGATTAATGGATCCTGCGTAAAATCGTATCCTCAATCTGCTGCTTCGGATACGTCTGCTAAACAGTCACTGGATTCAGCGGGATCTATTGTACCTTTGGAGCTGAACATTTTCAGTTGTGATGTCGGAATGATTCAGCAGTCTGGGCGGGGTGGCGTTTAAAGCCCTTTGCTGGACAGGTCACCCCGGATAAAGAGGTGTATGTTCCGCCGCTGGGTAGAGGTTAGCAGTTAGCTGTCAGCATGATAACCGTGGTCTGCAGCTATAGGGTTTCTGCTAGTGGACACAATGGTGCGCTCGTGTGTCAGAGGTGGCTGCTTGGGGTACATCCGAAGTGTGATCGATACACTTCTCTGGGCAAAGCCGCAATCTTGCAAAGTTGCAGCAAAGTGTGAGACTGTTAAATTTTGTTTTCTATTCGATGTTTTCGAGGAGTGCACCCGTCCTGCCGGCTCTGATTGGTATTATCAGATGGTGCCTCCACCCCCTCATGACCTTTCATCAGTACGCGTATCCGTGCCCCGCCCCTGCCTCTGAACCCACCCACTTCGGCTGTACCTCCTATTGACTTCACTGCTTTGAGGTGCTATATGATGCTTATATAAACCGAGCGGCAGTGCAAATATTAAGGATTATGGAGAAAGTAATAAAAACCTTTAGGCGTCTCATATTTCTCCTCCTCATTCATCTCTTTAGTTCTCTGTTTACAAAAACATGAAGTCATGTATCTGGCCAAATCCAGTGAGGGGGCTTGGGATAAGAGGGACCCCAGCTATATATGTGCATGACCACCGCCTGTTTCAGCCTCCTGGCGTTCACTTGGGAATATAAATTGATTGCTTAAAAGCGACTTTGAGTGTTGTAATGCCGCAATAGGAAGTCTTAGAATAGCCTTTCAAATTCATGCAAAGTTGGTGAAGCAAAGGCAGCGTGCTGTTGTCTGGCGATGATCTGCAGTCAAGCAGACCTGTTTAGGAGTCAATTGAAACCCACTGGGTTCTGAAATAGAATCCGAGAAATCCGGGTGATGAGTAAGAGGCCTGTTGGTGGCACGTGAATGGCAGTCACAGGGCTGTGATCGCCGTGTGGCTGGCTGGAGCCTGCAGTCTTGACACTATCTGTGTATCACGGCCACAACAGCCTTGGGTGGCATCTTAATGGCGGCGTGAAGAAACGGGCAGGAGACTGGCATATTAACCCAGGAGGAATGCAGCAAACATACAAATATGCATATACGAACTATGCAGTAAAACCAGTACGTACCCCCCTTTCTTACAGCCACATGGCTGTTTTAAATCAAGGTAAAAACATCTGCTGAAATGGACAGAATTCAGAAAGAGTGAAATTGGAGGGGTGACATGAAGGAGGAAAAAAAGCAGCGAGGGAGGAAGATGGGACAGCAAGAGCCCAGATTGCTTGTCACTTCTTCATTCTCCTACCTCTAATTATCCATTCCATTATGCAGCTCCTCTCGCCCCCATTGGCTGGAAGGATGCAGATTTTAGCCAATGGCAAGGGGGCAGCTACCCCTACCAGCAGAGACTTCAGTGTCTCTGTGCTGTGCCTGTCAAACAGACTATGGGCTCCTAATTTCATCATTATCACATGTAAGCCTGCAGCCCCTGAAGCCTCCTCCTCCTGCACTTCTCTGGCAGGCAAGGGGTGGGGGGTGGGGGGGAGCGGTTTGGCCCTGTTGTCCGGATGTATATCCTGAGTGACTTATTCATCTTCGAGACTGCTGTCTCTGTTATCCGGCTGTCTCAATCCTCTGCCCTCTCCAGACATCCATCCTCCCCATCGTACATGATGAACTTCCGGTACGGCGCTCTGCTAAAAGCGCAGTGTCCATCAGATTGCTGGGTGCCTTATCTCCTCTCGTTGACTTATTACTCATTATCTCTGACTCTTGCAAGGAAATCTGGAGAGCCTTTCATTCTGGGGGATTCTGCTGCGCAGGAGCTTGGAGCAGTTTCGGTTTATAGAGTCAAACCTCATCGTGGAGCTGTCACACCCTTTCATCGGGGATCTAAATTAACCCAGAACAGATCTTTCCTTTGTTGTGGTTCAATTCATTATGCGACACAATTCAATAAGCACCATAAATGCGGCCGCATGGGTTACACGCCTGGATTATGGTGCTGAGATGTGCGTCTAATCACTTGTACAGTTGCATGCACCACCCTGCTGTTTTACAGTGAATGTGGTGTCACATGATGTACATGAAAAGAGGAAGGAAATGAATTGGCTCCAAGCTATTAGCTGCTTGTGTTTCCATTCGGTTTTATGTTTCCTCAGTTCATAAATAAAAAATTTAAAATGTAGTAATGATGCAATTGTTAGAATTGAATGCTCAGCGGAGGATAACATGGTTCCCTGTTCCTGGTTCCTCGTGGCTCCCTTCCTGGACCCTTTGCAAAGCTCAAATGCTACTCTCTCCGGGCGCCTTGTTACCCGGTGGCTGCAACTGCTTATACGGCGGGAATCTGGGACGTCGCTTCAACATTATCTCCGGTGTGGGATCCAAGTCAAGGGGCTTCTTCCGTACAAAGTGCGGTGCTGCCTCTTTGATTCACCGGGACCTTCGTTCCAGAATCCGGAGCACATGCCTCTTTGAATGCTGTCCACTCCCGCTCCGTTGGCAGAATCTGGGCCAGCCATGTGCTTAAACATGTTCAGTTGGAGAAGCACAAGTCGTGTAGCCGTGTTTTATTTTTTTTTCAGATGGGCTGCTCCAGGGGAGATTCTGGGAAGAGCTATGGCTTCCGTTTGGTCCTCTTTTAATCCGGTGACAATTGGAAGGGCACTTAGAAATCAAACTGTGCTTGTCCCTGGTCCAGGCTAGCACTGGGCTCCCGTGGCAAAGTGGATATCAGGTCTCGGAAAGCATACCTCTTGAGAGCTCCTCCTACACCGAGTTATTGGCTTGGATCGAGCTGATGCCCACTTGACGACCCACTGTTTGCAAAGGCTGGATTCAGTTTTCAGTCATCGCGTGTCTGACCGATTAAGGCTACACATGCCAGCCGTACACGTAAGCACTCATGTTGTCGTGTTCTGACTTTGGGGGAGGGTTTCTCGGATTAGGAGAACTGAATAACTCTCAGCAGCGTTCATTGAGTCGGACACCAGCAAGCTGTCTGCGTCTAGCTTTCGTTGCAGCATCTTAGATCGTACCAGTTTTGCTATGATGTGATTAATGTTTAAACATAGATCTCAGGGAGCAGTTTCTACTCTCTCATCTAGTGGAGTCAAAACATAGAGAAAGCTGCTGAATAATTAACAGATTGTTAATATGAGTATGGTCTGTGTCTACTTCCTGTGATAATTAGGACTTTGGCAAAGGCTCTGATCCTTCTCCGTACCTCCAGAATCTGTAGCTCATTTTCAGACGCACTCGGGAGTTTTGAAAGGATTGCGTTCATAACTGCTTTGGGTCCTCTGAAATTATCTGCCAGCTTGAATACAAGTAATAATTTTTCTGTCATTCGTCAGAAGCCTTTCAAATGGCTTGCGATGTTTGTTATTAGCAATCAATCAGATATGGGATTGCTCCACTGATGTCTCCTTAGATACCATTTTAGCTATTACCGTGACCTTTTCGAGGCTACAGCCAAGACCTTTTGCACAGATGCAGGGACTTTTCTGAATCGAGATCTGCTATAGTGCCACCCCCCCCCCCCAAATTCACCATCTATTTATGGGGCACTAGACTGAACGAGTGAGGGATTGGAAGTGACAGAGCATAAAGAGATAGAGAGCTTAGAGAAAAGTGGGAGCAGGGGCATGAGAGGAGGGGGGGAGACGCAGCAGCAGACAGTGTAGTAAGTAATGGAGAAGATGGAGACATGCAGTAAATTCATCGAGGATGGAGACGCTGGGAGAGAGTAATGGATGGAAAGAATGGGGGATAAGAAAGGGGTGATAGACACAGAGAGGGATCAAAACACAAAAGGAGGGATCAAATCTGAGCGGAGAATGAATACAGCTGTGAGGGAGGAAGAGCGAGGTAGCGATGACGTGGATTGGAAGGACCTACATGAAGAGTGTTAATTATAGAGTTTAAATTATGAATGAGATTAATTACTTTCAGAGATTCGCTCTCACAGTTCTTTAAATGTAGCCTGTCTTGCTCCCCAACCATTCTTATACTGTAATGAGCCTCAATTAACCCTCCCTAACCAATCTCCCTCAGCGCAGGCTAAGTGCGTGGAGATCTGCCTAGCCTGTTTTTAAATCATCCTCTCGGCGAGGGCGGAGGAAACATGACGTTTACTGAAACGTGGTCCCGTCATGTGCCGGTAGCAGGGCATGTTTTTAAAATGTGGAACTTCCTGTTTCTCTCTATCCAGTGAGTGAAGGTTATCTCCCACACACGCACACACACACACACATGCGCGCACGCGCACACTCGGGTCAGTGCCTGTTCAATTAAACCTCATTTCCTGGTATTATGGACCTGCTGTTGTGTCATCAGTAAGAAACACACAGCTAGTACTGGAATCGGGTGTGCTGGCAGATCAGATGACAGACGAATAAAATAATTTGCCAG
>JAAGVU020000078.1:1321143-1332849 GCA_011763525.2 Mormyrus iriodes | reverse complement strand
CAACGAGCAACAGATGGGCAATTAACACAGGTGCTGGGAAACAGATAAGGCACAGGTGAGCTACTAATACTAATGAGTGGAGAATTAAGAAACCTGCAGGACCTAAAAGTGAGAAAAGAAGATACTACACTAGATAAAGAAACAAGAACAAAAAGTACAACCAAAGCACAAGGAAGACAAACCTAGAACAGGAAAACAATAGGGAACAAAACAGTAAATATGAAATAACAGCTGAGATTGGCCTCCTCAAGCCCAGGACCATAAGGTTTGCAGAGTTTAAGCTACACACTCAACTCCCTAAGCTATGCAGCAGTCTGGGAAACAAAGAACACACACAAGGGTGAAGGACAGAGAGGGGGAAAGGAGGGCTGACCAGCAGTGCCTGCTGGTCAAAGGGGAAAGGACACAGGAGGAGGGATCGGAGGGCACTGACCCTGACACAGTCCACATTTTGCTCCCTCCCAACTCCCTGCTAGTCAGTCCACATTTCTGCACCCTCCCTGCCCCCTACCAGGAGCTGGGAGAGAGCAAAAACATGGACTGTCTGTGGGTCCCCGAGGACCGGATTGGAAACACTGATTTAATGTGAGTATTTTTGTCCTGACCCGCACACAGTATTCTCAGGGAGCCTGTACACACTTTCACACATCCTGGGTGTATCCCTGCCGTGATGCATTCTCCTTTACCCTGCCTCAGGGCTCAGTGTGCATTGAACCTCCCCTTACGGTATTTGGACATTGTTTTGGAAGCTCAGTACTTTTTTGGGGGGAATGATGTTAAACAAGAAACGTGGGTGTTGCAGTTTTCACAGCTCCTTTCCTAATGTTAACAAAAATTATTTTTGGTGTATTATGTGGCACATGAAAGCAAACTGGTACAAAATCTCCATTTCCACATTACCTGCAATGTTTAAAAATGAAAGTGACTCTGTTAACCCTGTAATGGATGAGGAGTTTTCAGATGGACAGATGCATGGCCTGTGAACTGCATCTGTATATTTGCTTTTGACAAAAACGCAGATATAACCTTTTGTTTAAAAAAAAAAAAAACGATTTATAATTCAAGCTTTTATTAATAATTTGAATTAAATTATTTGTAGGCAGTTTCACTGGAGGAGCATGGATACCTTGGCAGATTCAGGGGGACCAACATTTGACAGGGCAGTTTAGTACGTAAAATTATACATAAAATTGGAGGGGGGGACCCAAGAAACATTTGCCAAGGTGGGCCAGACTTTCTAGGTCGCATTCTTAATGACGCTTCAATAGCCCCACCCCATCCCTCGGTCTGTGGCCTATAAATGGATAGATGTATTATTGTTGTTGATGTTACTTGTTATCATTGTATTTAAATTTTATTCATAAGTATAGCTCTTTTGTGTGGTCAAGGATAACCAAGGTGTAATTAAAATTCTGTCCGTACATTAAATTGGTGTATTGATAGATGTCCTAGGCTTTTATGGGTAAAACAAGGTTTTTCTTCCCCCTGGCGGCGAAGTAGGTCTCCTGCAATACCGGCGGCGCGAAGGTGGAAGCACCGCGGGGTAAAAAAAAATTAAAACTTGCTTGCTAATCCTAAACACCTTGATGGCCCATATATTCAGTTAAATTACCACCGAGAATCTGGCGCGTAAATAATGAAATTTGATGCCATAAACATAAATGTCAGTATGGATTAATGTAGAAACGTGATAGTGGTTAGAGTTGGTCTGGGTCCCTCTTCCTGTGAGTCACTAATGCAGACGTGGTGGGGGGGGGGTGCGAGCCATCGCACACTTAGCGACACACAGACACACACACACACAGTATGCTTACTGTGCCATGACAAAATAATCGAGAGAGGGTGAGCGAAAGAAGAGGCAGAGGTGGAGAGAGGAGCACGGTGTGCGCTGTAGTCTGACGCTGTGAGCGCAGGTAAGTTCAGCGGTATCTGCGGGCTTTCGGCTTCCCTATAAGCGCCGGGCGAGGCGAGAATAGCAGGACTCAGGTATTTCGATCGGACTAATCAGCATAGGTGACCGACGTTTAGGATTGCGGAATGCTCATGTCAAGTGTTCATGCAGTGTTTGGAAGAAAAAAGCACCAGATATACGCCGATGTCCATTGAAACAAACAAGTAAATAAAAAAAATTCCAGGGTTATTGAATTACTGTTCTGTGTTATGAATAGCATTTTTGTCGTCTTCTCGCCCGCCTTGTCAAGCGACGGAACAAAGAGGTGGTCTCCTAAAACAGCTGGGCGTGGGAGGTATGGGTCAAATAAAATTAAGGGATATTTTTTGCATATGTGCTCGTTTACGGTGCGTCTTTGGATTATGAATTATAGCGGAATGTGGTCCCCGATACATCCGCAACTCCTGCGTTTACCCACCCATGACCTAACTCAGGGGATGGTGGCAGCCATCTGTCCCTGGAACATTTGTCTGTCATCACTTCGGGTTTTTATAAAGTTGAATAAGTTGATTTTGTAGTGTACTTATTATTGCCTTTCACTACATTCCCGTTGTGAAGGTTGTGTCGTTGTATTTATAATTACGAGAAGGTGTGTATTTGTATACCGGCTATGTAATTACGGTTATAACTAATATCTTCTTAATAACAGATTGTCTTTGGTGCTCTTTTGCGTGACACGTACTGTAAGGCTTTAATTAATTGATTGCCTCTTTTCAACTGCTGTAATTGCCAACCCCCCCCGGCTGATTCCCCCACGTCTACAGGCACACCAGCGCTTGATTAATTGTTGCATTAATATTAATGTGGGTAACCCAGACCAGTAAGACAGCGCAGTAAATGAGAAAGACGCTTCTTCAGTTACCATTGTGGGAATACATTCATTTTTCTGCGACCAGGTGCAAAACGCGCGGCTCAGAATAAAAAAACATTTGAATGTAAGACCTTCAAATCGGAACATCTAGTCCGCTTTTGCGCCTCACCTCAAGGCATCGTGTAAATGGCGTAAACACGGCTCCCTTCAGCTGTTTTACAGTGCAGCTGGACCTGCATGCATTTCACACAACATAACGGCACCCATGATCCGCTAAGCAACGCCGGGTTTGCTGAACGGATTGACCCGCCGTGTTCACGGTGTGAGCTAGGTACTGGACGTGGCAATATATTAACACCTGGTTATAGCTCTGGATGCCTTTTCTAAAGCGATTGTGTATTCTCCATCCACATTGTGGGGGCTCTGTCCTGCACCGTCTTCCCCAATCCCCATGCTGCCGCGTCTGCGTCCTGAACTGTCTTTGTGCTGTATTTGCACATTTTTAACTCGCCCGTTTCTCTGGCGACAACAGCGCCTTCTCTGCCCGACCAGCATGCATTTCCTCCGTAGGAACTGGTGCCAGACTTACGTACGAATCATGTGCCAAGTTGAGTTCTCTGTGCTGGCTCCCTGCACCCTCACAGTGAACGGACATAAATAATTACAAAATAACTCGGGCCTCTTTGTATGCACAAATGTTACTAAATTCTGTAAAAATTTAGTGCCAAGGTAGTTTGTTTGTTTTTTGTTCTGGGGTCTGAGCAGCTCTGTGTTAGCAATAGTAATTTTTAAGTAATATTTTATTCCCAGAAACGTAACAAAATGGCATTCAGTAAAAGTGGCCCAGGAATATCAGCCTCCTTCATCTCTCTGTGTTGTGTTCCTGCACTGTGCTGTTTCCTGAATCTCCTGAATTGTTTCCCACAAACTCCACTATTAATTCCACGTCTCCCAGGGTGACATCATGACTCTCTCAGCCGCACCTCCACTTCGCAGAGGGAGCACCCCGCTGCCAATCAAACACCAGCTGAGGCGAGGGGAGGCAGTCTCTGATGACTGTGATTGGACGCCAGGGCTGGATAGCCCGTCCCCCCCCCCAATCACCTTCAGCATCAGTCAGGAAGACCCCGCTTCTCGGCCTGGCGATGGGAGCCCAGACCGACCGCTGCGGATCGTGCTTCTGGGTCAGAATGGGGTCGGGAAGTCCACACTCGCCATAGCTCTGGGTGGAGAGTTTGACCGCTCTGCGTCAGTGGACTCTGATAGCCAAGTTGTAGGTAAATTATAGACACAGTGCGTCATTCCTATTCCATTACTGTCTGTGTGACAGATTACATGTTTGAGATCTCCTTGCATTACTACCTCATGAAATTCAGTGAGTCTACCAAGAACATTAAAATGCTAGTCTGTCGATACAGCAGAATGAGCCATTCTTGGTTCATCATAATAGGTAAAGGCAGAAATATGGCTTCGAAACAGAGGGTTGGTACAATTATCATGTGCAATCTCTGTGTTCAGTGAGTTGAACTTACTTCCTGTTGGGTACCTTATTGCTTCCTGTTGGGATAAAATGGCTGAGACTGACACAGCCTAGTGACCCCCCCCCCCCAGCCTGGTGCAGAATGGAAGTCTTGGTTCCTCCCATTCCTGTGTATAAACAGACCTTAATGTCCATAATTTTTCTGGGTGTAGTAGTTGTTTACACAGCTTAGTTTAAAATCTGGCGGTGATGCAGTGAGTAGAATTTTCTCAGGATGCAGTGAATGAAGTCTGTTTCTGACGTGTCAGTGTGTGTGTACGTATTACATTGTGGGGACCGAATTTCCTCACAGTGTGATAAACGACTTGCTATTTTGACGTTGTGGAGACATTTTCTGGTCCTCACAAGGGAAAACTCAATTTTCTAAAAGTCTGTAACTTCAGTCAAAAAACTAGACTAAAAATGCCAGAAGTCTTGTATTTTGTTAAGTTACTTATGGCTGCTTAGAGGTTAAGGTTGTCCCCACAAAGATATGAATTCAAATGCATGTGTGTTTGTCTACATGTTTATGTGTATCTCTGTATCTCTTTGTTTACGCAATGACCCTCTATGGTATTTCACAGCATCGCGTGTGCACGCCAAGATCTATGCATGTGATTCTAAGGTGTCTTTGTGGACCTCGCTGGGTGACTCTAAGAGTGTCCTGTTTCTGTAAGGACCTCAGTGTGTCTGTGTGGCTCATTTAATCACTGTTAAGGACTTCAGTGTGTCTCTGTGAGGTATCCCATCTCTGTGATGACCTCAGTGTGTCTCTGCAAGGTCTCCCATCTCTGTGAGGACCTCATTTTGTCCTTTTGAGGTGTCCCGTCTCTGTGAGGACATCATTCTATCCATTTGAGGTGGTCATTCTCTGTGAGGACATAATTATGTCCTTCTGAGGTGTCCCGCCTCTAAGAAGATCTCATTCTGTCCTTCTGAGATGTCCCGTCTCTGTGAGAACATCATTCTGTCCTTCTAAGGTGTCCTGTCTCTGTGAGGACATCATTCTCTCCTTCAGAGGCATTCCGTGACTGTTTCTCCACGGGGTGTTCCATCTCTGTCAAGACCTCAGTCAGTCCCTTTGAGGTGTCTTGCCACTGTGAGGACTTCAGCATGTCACTGTGTTTTTTTTAGGAGAGGGATATGTCCGCATGGTAACAGTGGACGGCGAGGAGAGCTGCATAGTCGTCTATGACAACTGGAAACAGGTTAGCGTCCTCATGCCTCTGCCCCTCTGTGCCACTCTCTGGGCATAATAATTAAGGATGCCATTAAATAAAATGAACAAAGGACACATCCTACTACACACTAATTATAATTTTAAATTTTAAAAAGAATGTAATCTAATTCTATATCATGTTTAAAATCTATAATCTGTATCTTATAGCATGTTAAGTCATTTGTGACTACAGTAGGAAATTATGAATTCTCCACAGTGTTTTCCTTCCAGGAATAAATTAATAATTCATCATTCTGGATGAAATATCTCTGTATTATTTAGAACGATTGGGTCCTGAAAATTGAAAAAGAAATTCCTGAATGAGGGAGTAAGCGTGTGTATAATTCTGCTTCACTGTTGTTGGGGTGGTCGGACATCGTACATAATGACCAAAGCCGAATCAGTACCTCGCCATTGACTAGGATTATAACTATCCGTGTCGAGTAGATAGACTTTGGTGACCGCGTTCCTTACCAACAGATTCTAACGTTGTTACGAAATTACAATTGCCGAGGGTTAAATTTCATCTCTGCCTTATGCACCATAGGACCAAGGTATCTGTTTACACATAAAACATGTGCATTATTGTAATGTTGCCATTGGTATAAATAACAATCATATGATACCCTCAATAGACTCTACCACTGTTTTATCTCAGTGGTCTTACCATTTTGCTTTAAACAGTGAAATTACCGTATTTCTGTCAGCGAACCTTGCTAAGATAATCCCTTTGTTGTGTGGGTTCATGTTTATTTAATGGGGTATAAAGGTTGGCAGTCAGAGCCGAATGTCGGAAAGTTCCCTGAAACTTCGAAATGAATAATTGAAGCTGCCCTCTGTGGCCCAGGGGGCCTGTAACCACCCCACATCCTCGCATCAAAGAAAATGGCGCCAACACATGCCAAGGCCACTTCCCCCTCTGCTTCACTATGCTATGCTAGCATGATGCTATGCTATGCTGTGCTAGCATGTTGCTGTACTATGATAGCATGATGCTATGCTAGCATGATGCTATGCTATGTTAGCATAATGCTGTGCTATGATAGCATAATGCTGTGCTATATTAGCATGATGCTGTGCTATGATAGCATGGAGCATGCTTCACTAGCATAGCGTGGCGCAAGGGATGTCACTTGGGCCACCTCTGAGATCACTGGTCCGGGTCAATGTCCTTGTCACTGTCCTCTGTCCTGTCATAGAAATGTGAACAGGAGCGGAGATAGGAGTGAAGAGAAAGCAGCTGGACCGAAAAACTCGTTTATAATTCAGTTTACAATGCAATTAACATGAGACAGGGTTATATTCATTTTCAGGTCATCCTGAGCCTTACTAAGGCAGGCAGGAGTTCAGTTACATCATAGCGTGCCCTATTTAGGCTCGGGATTATTCCACAAGGCGATGCCCGTCTTTCCTGATTTGGGTTTTGCTGACCTTCAGAGGGTGTAGGACTGTAATCTGACACGGATGTCTCCTAATTGAGCCGGACGGCCATCCATGTAACATCCACACACTCCGGTTTCCAGTCAGCTGCTCTCCCGTTATCCCACAGCGGAGCAGGAGGGTCTGTTTGATCCCTCCCCCAGTCCCGCCACTGAACTTCCTGGGAGACCTCCACATGCCAAATTATCCGCCTTTTATCCTGGTCCAAAGAAGTAAACAGAGAGGGTTTTAGCCTAGGCAGAGGTAGATGGCCTTGCAATAACTCAGACTCTGATTCTGAAAATTTCCCAAAATTTAAATAAATAAAGTTTTCCAAAATCTACACCCCAGCAACTGTGAGTTCAGAGGTGGCTGTGCTGGCCCGCATGAGGGTCATGCTCACGAGTCAGCAGATTGTGTGTTACTGGTGCCCAGCTGAATGTGAAAAACCATGTATCTTACGTACAATACATTTAATTAAAGAAGTTCAATTAAATATTTTCATGCAAATTTTATCCGTTTTCCAATTTTGTAATTTAACCACTTTTCAAATCACTTTTTCTGGAAATAATTTAAAAAATGTAAAAAAGGAAAAGCCTCTCATTGAAATGTAAAAAATATACACGTTTAGTCCAAAATGCGTGTCATACAGTCAACTGGCATGATGGGAGAACCAGTGCTGTGGAGCACTGACTGCATACCGACTACGCACTGACTGCATACTGACTGCACACTGACTGTGTACTGACTGCGTAATGACTGCATACTCTCTGCACATTGGCTGCACACTGACTGCATACTAATTGCACACTGATTGTGTACGTACTGCACAGTAACTGCACATTAACTGCACACTGATTGCGCACTGACGGCATGCTGACTGTGTACTGACTGCTTTGCTCATGCCGGCTGACAGGCGTAAGTAGATGCAGGCGGGGGACGCTGTCGGGCTGACAGATGGACACACAAGGCTTAGGCGGCATGTGTGCATGAGTGTGTGTCTGGCTTTGTATTTACCACATTGGGGGACCAAATGTCCTCACAATGTGGTAAAAACATGTTATTTTTTAGCTTGTGGGGATGTTTTTCAGGTCCCCATAATATAGACCTCAAAAAAAAAAAAAACATGTATGCAATCAAAAAACTAAAATAGCCGAAGGTCTTGTATTTTGTTGGTTACTTATGGCTAAGGTTGGGGCTGGGAAGGTTTTTATGATTACCATAGTTAGTATTAGGGTTATGCACATAGAAATGAAGGGAGAGCCCTCACAATGATAGGAATATATGAATTTTGTGTGCATATGTGTGAGCTCAAGTGTGTGTGTGCGTGCATGTGCACGTGTGTGTAAAGGTTAGCCTGCCCCTGTATGGCACACGGATGGTCTGCTGTAAGAGATGCGGCTTGCTCTATCATCAGAGGGCGCTGTTTTTCCCTACCGGGGGTGTTTTCTGTTATTGCTCCACTATCGCAGCATCAAAACAGGATAAATCTGCACCCCATAACCCCCCCCCCACCTGTGTGAGAGAAAGGCCCCCTTTGCTTGTCTGCAGGCTCCCCCCACCAGCTCGCTTTCACACTGGGTAATACCTTATTCACCCCCCCGCCCCCTCACAGGCAGCCAGGTGGCCAGGCCATTCGCTGTTCCTTCCACGTCACAGCCACTGAGACCCCAAGTCGCCCCCCAGGGAAACGGAGATTTCTGGCACGATTCTGAGTGGTTAGGGCTCTCATCGGTGGAGGGGGGGGGGGGGTCTTTGTTCAACACCATTTGCAGGTGCTCACCAGGGGAGGGCTCTGTCCCCCCCACCTCCCCTGCATGCTTCTGATGGAGGGAGAGGAGGTGTGCACTGCAGGCTCAGTTGTGATAAAGGCTTTCAGCAAGATCATATCAAGTTCTAACTGGGAAACAAACAGATGTATACAGAAACGCTTTCCGTGCATGTCAGCCTCTCGATCTCCCAAAATCCAGTCAAAATGAGATTCACTGGAATTGCACTTTAAAAGCAATATTATAAATAAATGTTTCAGATCACAGTCCCTGTAAGGCAAAGGCTGACATCCTATTGGTTGGTGCCGTGGCCGACGATCTCATTGGTCGGTGTGTCTTGCAGGACCTCTCCACTCTGAAGTGCGATGTCTGCCTCCTGGTGTTCTCGGTCACCGACAGGCGCAGCTTCCACCGCACCGCCCAGCTCCGCCTCCTTTTGAGGGAGACCCAGCCTCAGACTCCCATCATCCTCGTGGGCAACAAGAGCGACCTCGTCAGGTCACGCGAGGTCACCACGGAAGGTGTGCACCTCTTCCGCCTCCTGCGCGTCCCTCCATTGCTTCATGGCTTCGTGCTATTTTCACTTTGTTTCTGCACTCATTTTCAGTTTTCTCTCCTGCTGGCTCAGGTTTGTTCTCTCCTGCTGTCTACCCAAGGGGGTGCCCCCCCCCCAAATGTCCTGCTCTCTCCTCTTTCTAATCCTCACCCCCTCCATGCCTGTCTTTACCAGACCCCTGCTGTCAATCCCGCACCCCTGCCCCCCCATTCATGACTCCTCCCCACACACCCGAGTATTGTGGTAGGTCGACGTCCAGGGATACTAAGTACAAAGAGGCTGCAGCCTCCCTGGAGGTGTTCTGGGGGGTTCTCACAGGAAAGCTGGGGAGGACTGCGGATACAGAAAATGTCCGCGGGAGAGACGGCCCCAGCCGCAGCTACGTGGGGCGAGTGACAGGGAAACAAGAAAGGGTGCCACCACCTGCCAGCTCGCAGAGGCGGCTGAGATCTGCTTCACAGTAGTCGGTGCAGTCGATGTGTGAATCTCGTTTCCCTCTCTGAGGTGAAATTTTCAGGCTTTTTTTTTGGTGAGTCCTTCTTTTGGCTTAAGGCCTCAGATATGAGCTTTAGGCAGTTAGATGAACCAGAAGACAGCTTGGCGTGGAGGTGCTAATTATATTCAGCGCCGTACGCACACCGCCATCGCCTGACAACAGAGAGCGCACTGGTGCTGAGCAGAAATGAGTAAGTTATTTAAAAACCCGGAGCTTGTGCAGAACAGAACAGACACCTGCTCATTCACCTCCAGTGACGTATAATTAATCCCTCTGAAGCTTCTTGTCTGGGGACAATAAAGGCTAAACGCTTGTGCCCAGACATACAGGCAGTTGATACTTTAAAAGCTTTAAAATGACCATTTATGAACAAAAAAGAGTTGAAACTCCTGGACTCGGCTAACCCTTCCCATTAAAAGACACGGTAACAACCACCATTGAGCCCAGCTGGTGATTAAATTCTTTAAAATCAGTTAAAAACCCCCCAGCTGGGTGTCGCTGCTGGGGCACTGAATGGGACTGGGCTTACTGTCAGCTGAACCGTCTGATGAGGAAGCTTTTGCAAATGTCGCTTCATCTTCTGTCTGTCTGTCTGTCTGTCTTTCTGACTCGAGGCTTTTATGCAGGATTTTACAGTCCCAGGCCTGTAGCCAGAAATATATTTTGTGAGGGGTCTGGCAACCCTATCGAAAGGCGCTGCCGTAGATTTTATCCACCTGGCTATGCGCCTGATTGGTAACAAAAACATTTCAGGGTGGGTGGGGCAAGGTTCAAACCCGTAATTTTACTAGGTGGCTACATGCCTGTGCAGTCTATATAATGCAGCAACCATCACAATGCAATAAGACTTAACGTAGATTCTTACATTTTTTTGTTTTATTTTTTTTGGTATCAAGTTTAGTCATTTAAAATCACACAATTCTTTTTTTTTTCAATAAAACATAATCTTCATTATGAAGGAAATATTTAGCATTCTGATGTTACTTATTTTAAACCAACGCTGTCCGACGCGATACGTTTAAAAAAAATTACAATGTGCACGGCGACACCGTTGTGTCATGATGAACACGGCACGCCGGCGACTCCAGCGATTCATTCCACCGCTAGACACACAGAACGCGGCCGCCGGAGAGCGCACTCCCGCCAGAAAGGGGAGCGAGCACCTGCGCCCTCTGATCCCGCCAGGAGCCTTCTCCTGCCAAACCGGGGCCCCGTCAGCTTGGGAAGCAGCTTTATAGACATACTGACAGAGCGGCAGCAAAGCTGTCACACTCAGCATGAGGAAGTGTGGTGCACTCATTGTGTTGTGCTGGATGCTAAAACGTACCATCAAAATTCAGATGATGCAGGGATTACAAAGCACAATTAAACTATTATCTTTTAGTAATGATACTATAATAGCAAAGAAAATACTGTTATGTTGACAGGCTGTAATACTGGAAGTTAAAAATAAATGTAGTATTATTTATTTATTTTTAAGACATTTCTGCAGAATGGCCAGTCATTGTCCTCTATTCTGCCTTGCTTGATCCAGCCAGTGTCACTAGTTGTAATTGGTCCATATAAGTGTATTTTTTCAACTTCCTTAATTTTGAGTAATTAGTGTAATTGTCTCTGAATAGCGGTGTTTGGTCCAAAGTGTGTGAAATTAGTTCTTCCTGTCTTCCTGTGCCAGAGGCCATTGCCAGCGCTACGCTGTTCGAGGGCCAGTATCTGGAGATGTCCGCCTCACTGGACCACCGCACATCCGAGCTGCTGCAGGGGGCGGTGCGGGCGGCTCGGGGCCAGTGGCCCGCGCTGGGCTCCGGCGACGAGAGCCCTGGAGGCAGTCGCAGGGAAAGCCTCACCAGCAAGGCCAAGCGTTTCCTGTCCAGCCTGGTGCCCCGCTACCCCCGTGAGAGGGAGCATGGGGGCCGTGTGTATCGGCAAAAGTCAAGGTCGTGTCACGACCTCAGCGCGCTGTGAC
>JAAGVU020000078.1:1295446-1314402 GCA_011763525.2 Mormyrus iriodes | reverse complement strand
AAGAGAACTAATATCACAAGTCCGGGTAAGAGGGATTATCAAGGTTTTCTGACTGCTAAGTAGATTTTCAGCAGTGGACACTGTCTGTGCAAGGGGATAGTCGTTTCTGGACTGAACCCGTTTCTGACTGCAGAATGCATCAGATTGTGTTGTGGGCAGTGTCAGGCCATCACAGTCAATCGTCTTTTCTTCTCTTCTACAGGAACGGGAATATACAGAGATAGACATGTCACAGAGTCATTTACCAGGTTTTACATGGAACTGAACATGCAGTTTTGCATGGGAAACATCAAAAAGAGTTTGCACACCTTCTCCATGTGTTCTCGATCTCCTGCAATAAAGAGGAGTAGGCAGTGTAAGAAAGTATACTGAACTCACCAAAACCAGGAAATGTAAAGGCATGAATGCAGGTTAGCAGGGGAATAACTGTCATGTGATAATCTCACAGAAAACTCAAAATAGATTTTGAAATTTTTTTTGCATGCCATTTGTAAAATTAATGTCATGAAATTGCAGACCTCACCTGAAAAGTTGAAATTTCTTCTGTCTTAACTTCCTGTTTTATTTCTCCTTTCATATAAAATGGTGGAAATATCTCTTCCTCGATCTGCTCAGCCTTCACCTGAACATTTTGCTTTCTTTGTGACTTCTGTGTGATCTTTTCCATGTCTTCACTCTGTGGAGACTGTGACCCAAACACGACCTTCTTCAGTCTCACTGTGGCGTAGGTTGGACTAGAATCAGCCAGTTTTTCAATGAACTACAGTATAAGATTCTTACAGGATATAAATGCATGCACCCATATATGCATTATCCAGAAGCAAAGAAATACAAATTACCACTTTCACTAATCCTTATGTTGCCATGCTCCCTATAACTTGCCATCTATGAGTTTTCAAGCTAAATTATAATCGCACAAACCTTGTGCTCTACATCTTCATTTCGTTTATAATTTCTGCTTTGGGTTTCTTGTTTCATCAAAGCCACACGGTATGCAAGATGTTCTATGGGATATAGGCGCACATAGCTAGAAATCTTCCTCCGACAAACAGGACATTCAAGGCAGCTATAGCGCTCCCAAAAGTTCTGCACACAGGCCCTACAGAAGTCATGGCTACAGCTCGTAACTACAGGGTCATTTAAAACATCATGGCACAGAAGACAAAACAGACCGTCTGCCGAAAGAGATGGCCTTATAGCCATTTCAAAAATTTCCGGTTCTCGAAAATTGCTGCCAGTTTCGTACTTGACAAATGTTTATTTTTATCGCCGCACACACTTTCGGCGTCAGATTTCCTTGTACACATTAAATGTACAGCTTGGTATGTCATACGCGTTTTACACAATTGTACTTTTGATTTCAAAGCGCCATCTACAAATCATAACTTCACTCACTGAAACGCCTAGGCAAGTTGCATGCAACTCCTACATGCAGCAAAGTGGCCAAAATACACCACCAAGAGGAAATCACCAAGTTACTTCCTGTAACGAATAAGTATCAATTCAAAATAAAAGAAGTTCTTCTTCAATATTACAGTTCGGTTATATATTTCCGTTTGACGTGCAAGAAAATATCCAATGTACTATAAAATATTGCACATCAATAAAACCCTTACGTGATATTATTACTCTAAATAAGCGAAACTGCATGCCACCTGTTAAATTCTAAGGACAACACATACTACTGGAAAGGCGATTTCCTATTCTCCTCTTAATAAATTGCGGTAGGAGTTGCAGATGATCGGCCATCGACAAACTTTTATTTTGAAATGTATTTAAAAACAACCGTTACCTACCAGCAAACGCCGCGCTACACGGAAAATCGTGGAGAGCGTAAACGCGTGCTATCGCTCGTGGAATCACGAGCCGCTTCCCGTCTCTCGTACTCAATTGGACGCGGGCCTGGGCTGCTGTCGTATGGGATTGGACGCGGGACTTGGGCGGGAGTCTCGCGACAGCTCTCGTGGTCAGGAAACTGCGCGCTGCTCGCTGCCATTTTGGCTCTAAGTCGCTGGGCTGCAGTTTCGGAGGGCGGCTTTGGGGAGAACGGCAGCTAGGGTTCAGCGTTCAGCTACTCATTCCGGTGCTCTTCCACTCAATGAATGATGGCGTCTGCCAGTACTGGGAGCCGCGTCTCTTGCGGCAGGGATTTAAGCTGCGTGCCTGAAGTCGCAGATACACTTGCCGCGGTCGCTAAACTCGGGTGAACAATCGGGGGTTTCATTTATTCATGTTTGTTTAAAAATTGATGCGGACGGACGCGCTTTTTGTTAGTTAGCCGCACGTGATGCTCCCTTACAGTAGCCGGATAGCAGAAGGTCGCTAAGTTTATTTCACACGTGCGCACGAAGGTAGCCGGGTGGTTGCCCTGCTAGATAATGACTTACACTGGTACTACAAGCTTCTAAATCATTTTAATTTACCTATTTAATGTGACATGACCAGCGGAGAAGTTATGGTGTTATTACTGGAGGAAGGCTGAACCTGTAATCTGCCTGATCCTTTATACCTAAGGGAGCAAATTCATTTATTGGTTTTAGTGAAATACACAAACCGCGAGTTACATTACAGCAAAACTATCAGGATTAACGCGGTTTAAAAGTGGAAACGTAAAATAGGATTACCGTCAACCATGCACACTTTAGTGAGCAGTAACATACAGAATATATTTGCCGTTATAAGATGGTAATAAGCATGATATGAGGTTTTTATGTACAAGGTTTTTTTTATACATTGGTCATACTATTATGTGTATATTGTAGATTTTGCATTTTGTTGAATTTGTATATTTGGGCAATTAGTAGTCCTACTGTGATTTGAACTGGAAAAATGTGCCAGTAAATGAATTGTTTCAACCAAGCACTCTAAAAGTCAGAGGCCTTTAGTAGAGCATGCATGCAGATGCTGCCTGTCCCGATCCAGAGATATTCATGCTGAAAGGGGTTTCCTGCCTTATACAGCGCTTGAAATACGTAAATGTTTATATAAACAAAGGTAAAATATGTTTAATTCAATGTAATGGCTGTCTTTGTTTGCTGGGTAAATTATTGTTGGGTACTTGACCTCACACTATGCCTTCCCTCCCAGATTCGACTTCCTGTGTATGCCACTTTTCCACCCGCGCTTCAGGAGGGAGTTTGAACTGGACCCGGCTCGGGCGCGACGAGGTGCTCAGACGCGCTCCGACCTGCTGCTGTGTGGGAGAGGTGAGTGCTCCTGACCACCGGGGTCACAATGGGAAGGAGACCTCGGCCTCCGTGTGTGTTTCTGATTAACGTGTTGCCATTTTCTTACAGTTGCTTGACCAGCGGGTGGGTATGAGTTTAGAGGGAGTAACGCATGTAAAAGCTTTGCGTCGAGCTCTGGATGGGATTGGACCGCTCGGAATGTTGATGATGAAGGCTGTGGTTGTAGCTTGACCCTTTGGTGTTTTTCAGATTGGAATACTCTGATAGTGGGCAAGCTGTCGCCATGGATCGAGACAGATTCAGAGCTGGAAATGGAGCGAAGGAACTCAGAGGCGGTGAGTCCCGGGGTGGTGGGTATCCGTGTGCGATTCCCGCTGGCTCCGCCAGGCTGGACGTGGGTTTCAGATTAATCAAGCAACGCCTCATTGTAAATAACTGTATGCACTCATATTGTTTGTACATGTTGTATTTACTAAAGCATTCCTTGCGTTTACATCCACTGCTGCACTTTTTCTACATTTATCAACCATACATGCTCATTGCGTATATCAGCCAAAATGTATGCGATCGTTGTCTTGCCTTAACTTGCCTTAATGTATGTATTGTATTTATGAGAGCCACTGATAGCTGGAGACAATTTCCCCATATGTGTGAACATTCTTGGCCAACAAACCTGGTTCCTGATTTTGATTCTGATTTATAGGCTTTGGTGCAAGAGCTGAATTTCTCCGCCTACCTCGGCCTGCCGGCATTCATGATCTCGCTGAAGGGCCCCCACTGTGCCAATCTGGCCCGTGTTCTGCTCAACCACATCAACACGGGTCACCATTCCTGCATGGTAACGTACCAGTCATTTGCTCTCTTACGCAAATCTCCTTTACTCCTATTTGTATATGTATATATTTATTGTATATGTGGCCTAATGGTTAGGGAACCACTTGTGATTGAAAGGCTGTTGGTTCGAATCCCTGACCAGCAAGGTACCACCTCCCACGCAGTGCTCCCCGGGTACTGAATTAATCACTTCCACTTACTTGTTTTGGGGTTTTGTTTTTTTGAAGTTCTGGATTCGTGTTCCCCTGATGGCCCCTGAAGATGTCCGCGATGACCTCATTGAGAACGACCCAGTGAATCACTGCGGCGATGGCAGCGATGATGAGCAGACCTGGTCTTGGTGAGTTTCGAGTCTCTGGCTACATCCACACTTCACTAAGCAGAAATGGGGCTTTTTTGCCTGGATGACCATTCTGTCAGTGTAGTATTGTGAAATAGCACATTACAAACATATGGCTGTTAAGTAGTCAACTAGGCTTATGTGCAGCTAGGCTAAGCTTCCAGTGAAAGCCCCGTACAAGTGAAAGCAGTATTCAAGCAGGAGCTACACAACACCTACCAAACAAAGCAAGACACTAATATTCAAGGAGCAGTGGTGCAACATAAGAGCATTCAGGGAAGGTAAAGAGGCACCAGACTAGTAGAGGAATTCATGGAACACATGGGTCTTGGGGCGTTGCATGAAATGATCACTTTACTAGCATGCTGTGGTGTGCACCTCTGTGGTCTATGCATTTTTACATGTGTTGCGCACCTGTATGTATTTTTATACTTGTGCCGCCCTCTGTTATGATGTACCCATGTTGCTTCTCTCTGATTTCCAGGTGGCATTCGTTCAGGTCACTCTGTGACTACAACAAGAGGGTCTGCCTGGGTAAGGTCCATGGATTGATGAGAGTAAGACTCAAGGCTCAGAGTCACATACAAAGAAATAAGTCTGACAGGAAGCATGAAATGTATCTACTGATCAGTGGTATTGATACGCAGACTGAAGTCATGTTGCTGCAGAAGCTTGGAGATCTTTATTACTGATGTCTGCAAATACCTCACCACTTTGTGTTACTCTTCCTCTTTCTTCTGGGACAGCCATTGAGATTGGGGCAGACATGCCCTCAGATGCTGTGATCGACAAATGGCTCGGCGAGCCAATCAAAGCGGCCATTCTGCCCACTAGCATCTTCTTGACCAATAAGAAGGGGTTTCCTGTCCTATCTAAGGCCCATCAGCGAATAATATTCCGTCTGTTCAAGGTACAGCACCGGGAAGCATGGCTGGTTTGTGGAAAGTCGTGATAAATGCTGACGTTAAGCCCGCCCAACGTTTACTCCCAGCTCGAGGCCCAGTTCATCTTTACCGGGACCAGCCGCCACAGTGAAAAGGATTTCCGCTCCTACCTGCAGTACCTGGAGTACCTGAACCAGAATCGGCCCGCCCCCAACTCCTATGAGCTCTTTGCTAAAGGATATGAGGATTACCTTCAGTCCCCTCTGCAGGTGCAACCTGTTGCTGTGTTTCACTGCTGATGTAAACTCAGACATTCAACAGTGCTCAATGCCACCTCAAACCTCTACACTTTTCTCATGTAATGAAAATATGGCACATTGAATGGGAGGAAAATATTAATAACAAACTGAAATTTCTCCAGTTGTTGGGAAGATGACAAAAGCTAACTTTGAGAATCCCTGGGCCAGGTCATCTATACAAGGTGTCAAATGGGCCGTACCCGGCTGACTCATGTTTTTACTCACAGCTGGAGATCCACCAGTGTGTCCTGCGTGTCACACTCCTGTAACTGTCAAACACATTGTATATCGCATTGCTCATCTTTTCACTCCGTTTTGCTGACTCTGTAGAAGTTAATAAGTCAAACCAGAGCCTTTTAAAGATTTTTTTTAATGTATGGCTAATGTTTAGTGTGTTATTTAGATTATTTTAACTGTTTGTAATAGTTATGAAGTTTTTACCTTTTTTGTTTCTCAGTCTGTTTTATTACCTATATTCCCTGGCCATGAATATAGCCCTAGATGCTGGCATGGTGTTAAAAGTCAACTTAACGTGATATTTTAGTGGTGGCTCTGGCACCTGTGCACATCTCACCTCTAGTTTTGACACAGCCCTTTATCATCCATATTAGCCCCTCATGGATAACCTGGAGTCCCAGACGTACGAAGTCTTTGAAAAGGATCCCATTAAATATTCCCAGTACCAGCAGGTATGGCTGACTTTTCCTGGTATACTTATCCCAGTACTGACAGCTTTCTCGTGCCTTTGTAGCATTGTTGTTTGGGTGGTTGTGGCAGTGGACTGGCATGACCTGTTGGGTTTGTCCTCCAGGCCGTATACAAGTGCCTGTTAGACAGAGTTCCAGAAGAGGAGAAGGACACTAACGTGCAGTGAGTAGTACCTCCTGTTCTCCCGGTGTGCTCTTCTAGTTTGAAGCATCATTTTAAGCAGTGCTTCAAGCTGTCCCTGTGTGTATTGGCTCCAGGGTACACTGGGAGTTAGCCATTTACTTCTGTAAGGAAACAGCCGTTTGAAGAATGATGATAGGCAGCCCGTCATGTGATACTTAGCGTATTTTGGTAAAAGCCTCTCTCTGTCAGGGTTCTGATGGTGCTGGGGGCTGGGCGGGGTCCCCTGGTGAACGCGTCCCTTCGTGCGGCGAAGCAGGCTGACCGGAAGCTCTGCATCTACGCCGTGGAGAAGAACCCCAACGCCATCATCACGTGAGCATGCCGTGCTGGGGCAGGGCCAGCCCCTCGTCCTCTCTCGTATTGACTGCAGTTCTCCTCTCTACCCCCTCTCAGGCTGGAGAACTGGAAGTTCGAAGAGTGGGGTGATCAGGTCACGGTGGTCTCAAGTGATATGCGGCAGTGGGCAGCGCCTGAGAAGGCAGACATCATCGTGAGCGAGCTGCTGGGGTCCTTTGGAGACAACGAGCTGTCCCCTGAGTGCCTGGATGGTGCACAACACTTCATGAAGGGTGAGGTGAAGCCACAGGGCTGGATGGCTGTCTTATTTAATCTTAATTAATTAGACCTTATTCATTAAACATTTTTGTAGTTTGACGTCCTATAGTAGTTACATACAGTACTTTGCAAAAGTCTTAGGCAGTCAAACAATATGATGTTTAAATGATCTTTATGTTGGTGTAAAACTGTTGTCTGTCAAAGTCTGTCGGCTTAGCCATTTCAAAACCTCTCCTAAAGTCACCCCAGCATTTGCAGCAGCCATCCAATATACCTGTGTGAATTTTTTATTTTTTTTTTATGCGACCACAAGCACACCTTGTTTGGCTGACCAATAGAGTAACTGTATTCAAGCAAGCTGGTGGTGAAATTTAACAAATACCTGGAATGTTTGGGGTGCCCCTGAGAGGTTTGGGAACTGAAGCAGTGTCTCAGTTGTCAGTGACTTTTAGGAGAACATAAGAAATTCCTTCTGGTATTTGTTGTTACTGTTAATTAGCATATATCAGGGATATTCAAATCGAGGTCCGAGCCCTGCAGATTTTCCAGCCTTCCTTTACATGTGAGCCAGGTGTGAAGCCTCTGACCAATCAGAATCAGTAATTATTAAACTAACTCCCTGGGAGAACTGAAAACACGGCCTGGATTTGGAATCGAGGTCCAGATTTTAAGAGCCCTGGCATGTATTGTAATGCTAAGTTGCATGCTTTTTTTCTGAACAAATACACTTACTGCCCCCGGTAAATAGCTTTAAACATTTTCTTTCACTGCCTAAGTCTTTTGCACAGTACTGTATGTCCCATTGCTAAGTATAACTTCTAGCGATGACCCTTTGCAGACTGCATTTACCGTAATGGTATTGGGCTAATCTTTTTTTTTTTTCCTGCTGTATGGTTCTAATTGCTATTCACTGATAGTGGCCCTTATGATTCCTGCATTGTAATCTCTGTGTAAGTGATGCTTGTTAAAGTGTGCCAGTCGGCAATGCTGGGACTGCACTCTTTCAGATGATGGGGTGAGCATCCCATGCTCCTATACCTCCTTCCTCGCCCCCTTATCGTCTTCCAAGCTGTACAACGAGGTGCGGGGGTGCCGTGAGCGTGACAAGGACCCCGAGTGCCACTTCGAGACGCCCTATGTGGTGCGGCTACACAACTTCCACCAACTGGCAGAGCCCAAGCCCTGCTTCACCTTCACCCACCCCAGCACAGGTGAGGGCAACTGCCTCTATCCACAGCAGCTTCGAGGAAGATCCAGGCTTTTTGTAACCAGCAGTGGGTGGTACTTCTGTTACCCAATTCCCCATTGGTCCAATTGACTCATTGCCATTCCCCTTGGGCCAAACCTTGCAGTGACTGACAGTCCATGATAACCCCGCCCACAGTGGGTTTCGAAGCTTCTTTTCACCAATCACAGGATGTGGCTCTGCTTTGCTACATAGCTTATTGTGCATGTTGGAAGTGATGCTTAGGAGTACGCTCGACATGGCTGCAATATTGCACAACGCTTCTGTCTTTCACAGATATGAATAATAACCGGTATCAGTGCCTGCGGTTCTCAGTGGGCGGTAACTCGGTGCTCCATGGCTTCGCGGGATACTTTGAGACAACGCTGTACAAAGATGTGACACTAAGTAAGTCCCTGCATGCCCCTTCTGTGCCAGATCTGAGGGTTCAGGTAAACTTGTAACACTAATCTTAGCATTTGGGTGCCATTGTTGTAACTAGTCTTTGGGCTGGGGTCCCATAGCTCACACCCTCCTGAATGGGACCTCATTAGGATCCCTGAATGGTTTTTGAGAATGGATAAATTTTGTTGTATTAAGTTTGAAGCAGAGGTGATAGTGCAATGGTTAGCATGGTACCATCTCACCTCTGGGACATTACTCAAGCTTCTGCCATGGCTCCATGTGTGTGGAGTTTGTGTGTTCTGCCTGTGTCGTTGTGGGGTTTCCGCCAACAGTCCAAAAATGTGCTAGGGTGAATTAGTCCCCAAATTATCTGTAGGTGTGCATATGGGTGTGCCCTGCGATGGGTTGGCGCCCCGTCCTGGGTTATTCCTTGCCTTGTACCTAGTTTTCAGGATAGAACCTGACTCCCCAGAATTCTGCATAGGACAAACGTGTATAGAAAATGGATGGATGGATGAAGGTTTGAAGAAACAGATAGGTCTAAACTTTGGGAAATATACGGTTTCGTTTATTTTTATTAAGTTCACTTGTAATTTTAACTATTAAACTGAAGTTTTCAGCTGAGCTAACTGTACTGTACGTCTCTATCAGGTATCAAACCAGAGACCCACTCTCCCGGAATGTTCTCCTGGTTTCCCATATTGTTCCCACTCAAAGTAAGTTTCCGTCTCCCCTGGTGCCGTTGCCGAGACCTCGATGTCACCCCCCTGCAGGTCAGTGTTGCTCAATGCACATGCATGCTCTTCTCATTACAGCAGCCAATTTCTCTGTCGCGGGGCGATCATGTCAGCGTGAGGTTCTGGAGGTGTAACAACGGGAAGAAGGTGTGGTACGAGTGGGCCGTGACGGAGCCCGTCTGCTCTGCCATCCACAACCCGGCTGGTCGCTCCTATACCATCGGCCTATAGGGCGGCACTCATGCAGACGCATAAACAGCCAGCGTTTAGTACAACCAACGCAGTCAGAACTGAGTGCTCTCAGGGCGCCCCTCCTCACATCCTGGTGGCCTGGTTGTCTCTTTGCTGTTGGGTTGCCCCCAGGCTTCTCTGCTTGAAGTAAAGATTTTGTGAAAACCCACATCGTTCTGCCTTTCTAATAAACACATGGGAACCCAATCAGTGTTCCTGGGTTTTCTGTTTCAAATGGGAAACTGGTACCATGTGTTTCCCCTGGATCTAATGCCATGGTGCAGGTTGTGTCCTTCAAAACAAAACTGTTCATCTGCGATTGGGTGTGCAGAGGCACTCAAGTGTGTGTGTGTGTGTGTGTGCGCGCGCCCGCGCATGATACAAGCCTGAAGGACATTGCTGATAAAATCACTGATATGGCAAATGTGGTGCTGAAACGGTTTTATATATAAAAAAAAAAAAAAGGTTAAAGGCAGTTCATGGCATTTGGATGCTAAAGGCCTCTTGTGGTTGTATCATTTTCGGTGCTCTCGGTAAGATTGAGCCCTGTTTTAGTGCCTGGTCATTCAGAAGGTTACTGTGGTTCTGTTATGCTGACCTTCCAGAACCAGCTCACGTGCTAAAGACGTCTGCTTACCATACTGCGAACACGCGATCCAGGGCCGCCACCTGACTACAGCTGCGGGGTAGGTAGTCATGGTGATGCAGCGGAAGGTCAAACTGTCTGAAAGTTGGCAATGTCTAGGTCAGGCCGATTGTGTTCTGAAGGGAATGTCTGTCATGCGTAGACAAGCTTGATTAATTAAAACTACAGGGCCTTCTATGTTCTCAAAGGCATTTCTGAAGTACAGTGCAGTCAATCATTATAGAAAGGAATGGTCCTTTTAACAGGGGTTAAGTTAAACTGCACCTTATGTTTACAGAACAAGTATGGAAGAAGAAGGATGGGCGACAGGGAACTGAGAATGAAAGTAAACTGTGTAGCCGGATGACTTTCAGCATGTTCATCGTGCGGAATATGCGTTACAAACACATAGGAACAGTGTTTTTGATTGAAAATTGTATTTGCATTACGGACAATACATACACATGCCAGTGTGTTTTTGATCCTTTTTCCACCCTCTGTAAATCCCGTTTCACTCTCCTTGTCTCTGTTGACTCTATCCTATTTTCCTTGAATCCAGCCATCCATCTTTCATGACTCCTTATCCAGTACAGGTTCTCAGTGAGCTTGAAGCCTGTTCTGTACAGCAGTGTTTCCCAACCTGGTCCTCGGGGACCCTACAGACAGCCCATGTTTTTGCTCCCTCCCAACTCCCTGTCAGACAGTCCACATTTTTGCTCCCTGCTGGGAGGGAGCAAAAAAGTGGACTGACTGGTGGTCCCTGAGGATCGGGTTCAGAAATATTGCTGTACATCGTAGAGCTTGAGGCAGGGGACACCCCAGACAGGATGCTGGTCCTTTGCAGGACACACTATCTGCAGTTTAATGACACTGAGGTTCATCTTCCCAGCTTCCTCTCTCATTGATTTTTTTTTTTTTCTCCCTCCCCTGGTTCATCACTCGATATCTCTATTTATACATGCACTTTCACAGAACTGTCATCTGTAGTGTGTGTGTGCACGTCTGCACTGGTGTTTGCTTCCTTTATTTTGCTGCAGGCCCTCAGCGTAAAGTATCCCGTTTTCTCCTTTTTGGTCTTTTACATTTACACAGTAGCCGAGGCACAGCAGCTTGCAGAGTTTTTCAGCACATACTGTTACCCCGTTAAACCTGGTCATTGCACGTTGTTCAAAGCAAATGTATTATTGTGAAGAAACCTCATGGCGATAGTGGACCTCCCCTCCATTTTTTGTTCCCTTTTTAATTCACATTTCATTAATGTTCATTTTACTGTCATCCTGTAGCCCCACACTGTCCGAAAAAATGTACCAGTTTGCACCTTTAAGGACACAATTACTTGTCACTGGGACTGTACCCTTAAGGGTCTGGTAATTGTACGCTAGCTGTAGGGAAATGTACCTTTTAGTCTAATTTAAGGCACAGAAATGGATTCTGAGGAACATTTTTGAACCATTAGGGGGGATTTGTTTATACCTTGGGGAACAAAACTGTAACAGGGCTGTTCCCCTTTCTCTGACGTGCAGATGGCACGCTAGAGGAAGGTGTCTGTCTGATTTGTGACCTGTCCCTACGACCCTGAGCTCTAAGCCCCTAAGGGTTTGCCTGGAGCCTGTTCGCGTGCCTCCTTGCAGGAACGTTTAATTTCTTTACTATCAACAAAGTACTACCGAATCTTTGTTGACTGAAAGCATGCATTGATAGGTGCGTGTCTGTTTTTAAGTAACTCGTTTTTCCATGCAAAATGTCAGTTAACGGATTAAGAAATATATTGCGATAGGAAATGTAATTAGACCGTTTAAACATTGCCTGAGCTCGATCTCTATTTTGCCGATTGCTCGTGATTTGGTCGGTGTTATTTTACCCCATCGCTTCAGGGGGAATAATGCAAGTTTCCTGAAAGAGGAACGGAACCATCTCGGGCCATTTATGAAGCAGGACATGCATATGGACCTTTGGCACAGTCACGGTACGGTGGCGTTAAACATAGCTGTAGGTTCTCTTCCGTAGAGATTTAGAGATGTATTTAAAGCTTACGAGGCGCATCCCCTGTAATGACCTGTGGGAGGGAGTATGCGGCAGAGGGAGGTACTACGGTGCGTATCTGATATATGTCTGAAAGCCGAGAGTGATACATCACTACGGTCTAGTACCGACTTGGAACAGATGCATTAATTATTTTAAAGAAACCGATAAACACGACGGATACAAGAAAGAAGTCATCTGATGAACGGGAGCCATCCATCGTGTCGCACGTGCGCACATCTTTCTAAAAGAAGGAAACTAGGATGATGCCGTCGTTGGCGCTCACTGCTAGCAAAGGACAGTCTACTATGATATGCAACATGGTTGATTAATTCTTACCCCTTTTAAAACTTTTTGTAATACAGAGTTTGACGATATCCGGAGAAGTAGCCTGAGCCGTCGAACCAGGGAAGTACTTGCATCCATCTCGCTGAAGTTCAGTGCGCTGTCAAAGAGCGCAGCGGCTTATTGCCGATCTGAAAGGACAGTTATAATAATAAATTGGTGCCATTTCCTAATTTTTTAACAGTCTCACAAAATATGTAAAACATTATCCAAAACGAAGACGCTTAGTAATTTTTTACGTTTTTTTTTAATATTTTAATTTTAATAAATGGACGTGCAGATCTGTTGCGTCAGACATTACAGATGATATAGATTGGCCGACCGAAAACTACTTTGACGTCATTGATGCGAAATGTTCATATCGGAATTTCACTTAGCAAATATAGAATTGGAAAACTGTCAGCGTGTCTTTTACGACAATTACCGGGGAAGTCCCATCATCTTCATCATTTTGACCAGCGCTTAATTAGGCATTGGCCTATCTAGAGAGAGTCGATGAAAGACTGATCAAAGGATTATACCTGCATTTTTCAAGGGCAACACTTTAGCCAAGACTGTAACTGTAATTAGTCCAAAGAGCGTACCAGAGCGAGGAAAATGACGGACGGTCCCAGGCAGAGGGGCAGCGTCCCGGCGGCCGCGGAATCCCCGAAGACCGGCGAGGGTCCCGGGACCTCCGGCGTGGCTCTGAAGAAGGAGATCGGACTCCTCAGCGCCTGTGGCATTATTGTCGGTAAATATCCGCGCCAGTGAATCGCAACCAATGACTTGACAACTGTCTAGGTTACGCTGCTGTTATTTCTTTAGTAACACATTTTTGGATGGTGAGTCACCTAACAAAATTACGTTAGAAATTATATCCTTTATCATATCAATTGTATAAATTGTTATTGCAAGGAAGATAAAGGGAATTAAGCACTCTAGTGGTTAAGGAACGCTACCTGTGACGAAAAAAACACGTGTTCATATCAGTAACGGACTCTCGGCCAAGCTGCCCTTGAACCTTGAATAACTTAATTTTACCATTTTCCAACGCGCAAAGTATACACTTTTATGTTAAGGCGTATTTATTTGCTTCATTAAACGTGGCATCGCCAGTTAGTCAAATAAATGTGATGTCACTGTAGACATATGGATGGATATAACTGGGGTGCTGAAATTGGGTTTTAGTCAGCAAGACGTACTACAATGCAAATAACTTTAATATATCATCCAAAATAATGAGCAGACTATCGGCCATGCTAAGGTTGCCCTTAGTTTCACGATGGGGATGGTATGATGTAACATGCGACATCCATTGCACGGGTCACATGACACAGGCACCTCTCACCTCTGGGCTGTGGGTGTTACGCACTCGTGCAATTTGCATGAGTGTTTCCTGAGTCAACTGAAAACCACAGAGCCCAGGTGATATTCTGCAGGCAGGCCCAAGCGCACCATCTCATAACAGAATCAGCCTCGACTCGCTATGGCTCAGTGTTTCCTCACGGTGGGTGGAACAGGTTTGTTCTAGACCAGGCTGGAGTCTCCTGCTACAGGAACAGACGTCATATAAAAAGTCGTTTCTGGTTGAGTGTAGCATCTGCAAGGTGTTAAAACCCCATTCTGTATTTAAAAGGCCTTATTTTTATGCTGAATGTCTTAAGCTCAGTATTTAATAAAACTGTGTTTTATCCACGCCTGTCGTGTACCCTAAGTTGTTTGAAACAGTCTCAAGGCTCCCCTGATGAGTAACAGGAAGATGGGTTGATGTAGGATTTTATACCATAATCTTCAATAGGATGCATGATTTGTATATAATCTGTTTCTCCAAAACATGTTCACCTGTGTAGACCTTTGTTTTCTGATTTGTGAACCTTAGGGGACAGAGCCCACCTCCCACACACAATCAGAAATCCAGCTACCACATCACTTGCATCCAGCATTATTGTTGTAATTTGTGCTACGTAATTAAATGTGGTACACAGCACCACCCCCCAAAATGGTTTACAAATGCACTGATATCAGTCACTGTATTCCTATTAAATACATTTAAAATGTATTTTTAAACTGTGTCCTCAGCAAAACACAGCTAAAGAGGTTGGCCTGGCAGTGCAGTCTTCCATCCTGCGTGCATATGAAGTCCTCACCTGGCAGTATATGTGACTGGAATGGTTACAGGCTTTGGCACCAGTGGGGTTGCATTTCGAGGGCAATCGATGAAATTGTTATTCAGCTAATGCAAGTTCTGCTGAGTCTGCAGCCTGCGCATGGTAGGGCATGCCTTTGCATATTACGTTGTGCCGTCTGATATTATGGTATATTGGTTCATGATATATTGCTTCAAGGGTCCTTTACTGTCATCAACAGCTGCGGACACATTCATAGTGAGACGAGATGTTTCTCCATGGACCATGGTGTAATATACATTAATATATAACAAGATACAATGTGCAAAAAGGACAAAAACAACACTAAACAGTGTAACAATGTAGGGCCGTGGGGTATTGAGATACTTTCTGTGCAAATATATAAATATAAGCAGCATAATGTACAGTACATTGCAAAAGTCTTAGGCTAAAAGAAAATGTTTAAATGATCTCCGTGTTGGTGTAAAACTATAATATCATGCCTGTCAAAGTGTTAACGTAGTTATTTCAAAACTTCTGCTAAAATCACCCCAGTATTTGCAGGAACCATCCAGTGCACCCATGTATTTTTTGACTTGGCCCCTAGTACACCTTGTATAGCTAATCAATATCTCAATTATTTTTCATACTAATTTAATTAAGTTAGCTGGTGGTGAAATTTTATAAATTCATGGAATGGCTGGGGTGCCTCTGAGGAGGGGTTTAGGAACTGAAGCGGCGTTTGTCTAGCCATCCAAGTACTTATACTTGTACTTATGCACTTGTACTGAAGTTTCCATACGACCATCCTAAAATATAAACACAAGAAAAGAAAATGAATTGTTTTTGTGGAACCAGCATCCATACTAGTGGTCTCCTGGTTGCCAAAACAGAAATAACCCCCCCCAACCAGCATCCTCTGGTGTTTCACTAACATTGCAGATAATAATCAAATTCACCATCAACACTGTGGACTTAAATGATTCAGTGCAGAGGGGCTGCTTGGGACATGAAAAATGTGTACAGTTTTAATAGAAGATCCTTTTTTCTTCATTGCTTCTTAAAATAAATACTCTCTGCAAACGGCCAGCCTTAGATTTGCGTAATGTTGGTTGATATACTTTAGTGTTGTTGAAGGAGACATTATAACATTTGTGTTTTCGGGAACCTTAAATTTTGGCTTTTTAAAGTGAACATTCCAAGCCTATTTTTTCCAGTATTACCTTGGGTATATCTAGGTCATCAGGTGCTGTGTAAGCACAATTATAATAATAAAGGCTTTTGGGGAAGGTACTTAGAAAGGAGGCATAGTGCTGTTTGGGTGGAATCTGATTGATCTTCCCGTGTTTGTGTGAGTTTCCTCCAGTTAATTCTGGTTTCCATTCAAGTCGTGTTGTGCAGGTATTTATGCATTTCTTTGTGTGGTGTGTGGGTGGGTCAATGCCCTGTCCTACGTGGGATAGGCTCCAAGTGGTTATGGAGCATACATTTAATGGGTGTCAAATAAGAACAAGCTTGGTGTCCTGCGGTATAACATTCAGATAATTTACTAATGTGGCTCAACTGGTAGGTGATTAAATCCTTGTGTTTTTCTTGAATGTGTCACGAGTCCTAACATGACACTTTATATTTTCCTCCCTTAAGCTCCTCCAGAATGTGAGCACAAATGCCAGCTTTGCACGTCTGCTTTGAGCGTCCTGAAGGGATTCATGGCGAAATGTGGGGCACCTTTTTGTTTCTGTTTATTCCTGTGGCTGCATAGTGACTCTGAGCCTGCTGGTTTGGCTGCGAACACATTTGTAGGGTGAGGAACTGGTTAAAATTAGACAAATGTTCACAACAGCTGTTAAGAATTATAGGACAGGGAATGCACTCTGTTACAATCCACAAACAAACATAGTTAATCTAGTCTACGCAGGAATGTAGATGCGTGTGTGTGTGTGGGCTGGGCTGACAGTCCTCTAGGATACTGAAAGAATGTTCACTAATTGATGATGACTACATCAACATCACGCCATAGAAGCTTGCCCATTGCAAAATGAATTGGTACTTCAGGTTCCAGGGCATAACCCATCTGATTGTTCTGTGTTCTGAATCATTGTACTTGTACATGCACCTTGGTGCTCTACACACACCTTCAGGTCTGCCCTGCTCGATTGCATCAGCTGTTATCTCCAATATTAAGCTTTGTTCAACTTCTGAATTCTAGGAGGACAGAATGTGTTTCTCTGCATGAGAGAATGGAGTTTCAGGAAGTTCCTTATATGGGCAGTACTAAACCGATTGGGTGGGTGGGTTTTTCTTTCTAGGGCCCCTATTGGACCAGCCTGCTCTCTAAGTTTTGAACCCCATTCCAGTGCAGTGTTGTACAGACTTTCTCTACCAGGAAATACTCCATGTGAAATGAGTCTTCTAGCACACCCATTTATTCACACTAAGGTCATTCCAGTGACTGTTATCGATTTCCCAGTTCTTAATTTAGCCCCGTTTTGCACCTGTTCAGGCCATAGTTCATTTCCTCTATTCAATTTCTCTACCATTTCTTTTGTTTTTTATGTGTTGTTTTTATTTGACCACTTCCTGTGGTTGTGGTTGGCTGTTTTAGTATCTAGACACACACAGCTTAAACTGCCTTGTTTGCATCACAGGGCTGTTAGTCGGTGCTCATTCTAAGTTGGCATTGCTTAGCTCTACATTTTCTGTCTCACTTTGCTGTGGTTAATCTCTGGCCTGAAAGCTGTCCTGAAGACCCATGGTGTCCAACCCTCATTACCGGGGGCTGAAATTCTGTTTTACTGAATTAATATCCGTTCATAATTATTTGCAGTTATTTGTTAGTAAAAAAAGTAATTATCTGGCAAATATATTTTTATATTTGGTCTAGGGTCTGGGTCTACATAACACAGGGCTTCTGAGCTTCCAAACCTTTCTGCTGCCCCTCAAAACTTCAAAGTCAAGACGTAAAGTCATCTTCCTCTCTCTTCCTGCCACAGGTAACATCATTGGCTCTGGGATCTTTGTGAGCCCCAAGGGTGTCCTGGAGAACTCTGGTTCAGTCGGTCTGGCCCTGATCATATGGGTGGCCACTGGGCTCATAACGGCTGTGGGGGCGCTGTGCTACGCTGAGCTAGGAGTCACGATCCCCAAATCCGGAGGAGACTACTCCTACGTCAAGGACATCTTCGGTGGATTGGCGGGGTGAGCGCTTAGAACAGTTGACCCAGCTGTGTGAGGGTATATTCCGATTTGGAGATACCACTTCACTTAATGCTTTGTTTCGGTCAAAACGTAGGACTCCAACCATCAAACACAGTTGATGTGTCCTCTCTCCAGATGTTCACAGTTTTGTTCCCTGTTTTATTTCTGTATTCTGCTTTCATATGAATTACATCTCTAAGCCCTGGCTAACAGAGAGCTAACCGTACACAGAGGTTAAGGGATTAGGCCTGAAGCACACTGCCAGACGCTGGCATGTTATTGATGCATGTACAGAAATAAAAAATTCATGCCGACTGAAAACCAGGCTGGCTTGGGCCTTGAAGTATATTCATGCACTGTTGACATAATAGATATAAATTTATCATGCTGACTCTTACACCCCTCCTAACAGGTTCCTGCGGCTCTGGATCGCTGTGCTAGTGATATACCCCACCAACCAGGCGGTGGTTGCCCTCACCTTTGCCAACTATGTGCTGCAGCCCATCTTCCCCACCTGCCTGACTCCCGAGATCGGCCTCCGCCTTTTGGCCGCCCTCTGCCTGTGTGAGTTCCCTCGCAGCCGTTAAGCAGGTGGTCGGCTGGTATCCGCATGGTTTTTAAGAAGATCGGGAATGTGTTGGGATGCGTGGACGCGCTAGCAACTAGGCGCCATCGTTTTAAGCAGGAATTCATATGTTGGTGCAAGGTCAGTGCAGTCAGTTTTTCTGCTCCTAGGGCCTGTTTCATGGTGCTTTACTAACACACTCTACAGGTAGCAGGAGCTGCTTCCCAGGGCAGCCGTTGAAGCAGAGAATCGTTTTTATAGTGCAATGGTTCCTTTATTCTCTTTGCTTCCCATTGGTTGGGTTTGGCCCGGCTCATTAATTTTCCCTCAAGCATGTGCTGTAAACGGTGAGTTTATTAAGGTGAGTTTGCTGAGTGTCATTTGCCAGGATTCCCCAGGGTGGAAAAAAAATCATTCTGCAGGCGTAGCGGGTGTGGTTTTTCCACACCGGCTCAATCCGGTCCCAAGTAATCCGCGCTGAGTTTGTTGGATGTGAGGCCTTGC
>JAAGVU020000078.1:1241775-1251937 GCA_011763525.2 Mormyrus iriodes | reverse complement strand
TTGTTCATCAATATTCCTTGTATTTTGTGGGCAATGAATTGGTACACTCTAAGTGAAAGAGCAAAGAGTTACCCATGCTCTGATCTGTAAATACTTACCTTGTTGGTTGTAGGTAAATAACATTTTGTTCAGTGTTTTTGGCACCTATTCCATATATTGTGTGTTCGGCCTGTATGGAAAAATAAAATGCTAAAGAACAGTTTAGTATTGCGTCAATAGATTTCCAGTATCTCTAAAGATAGAGAATTTCATTAACAAACAAGAACCTGGGGTTTCAAATCCCACAATGCATACATAACTTACCCCTCTTCTCTCTACTGCCTTTTTAGATAAAAGCGTCAGTTAAATATAAATTAGTTGCCTGTACACCGTGGGCATGAGGTTCCAAGTATGTAGGCATTACCTGAGCAACTTCTTGTTACGTTACTAGTCATAAATGTATGCACCACGTATTAAACTCACACACACACAAACACAGTTCTGTGTTTGTCCTTCACTTGTGCCTCCCTGCAATTCCTGCATGCTCCACAGTTTGAATACCTCTGGTGTACAGCCAACTATTAGTGTCCCTGTTACAATTCTTATTGCTATGTCACAGAAAATTTGGTCATAGTGCAGAAGAGAAATAGAGTGTATGTATGTATGTATATATATATATATATATAATTTAAACATATAACATTATAAATTATATAATAATAATCATATTAAATATAAAATATATAAATTATATTTTCAAATATGGATGTTAAAACATTAAAACAAAGGAATACAAGCCACAACCTAATTGGTGGGGAAAGATTCTGCAAATTGTCGTATGAATGGAATGTGTAATAAATGAATAACATTCAGACCTACATATCACAACAAGGGCTCTCAACATTCAGGTTAAAACACATTAAGTTTTACATTTCTTGATGAACCATGCAGCTATTCTACAAATTACACTTCACTTTAACATTTCTAGATGATTCACCCAATACTTCTAGAAACTGTACAAATTGGTGAGTGTGGAGCAGATGACAGAGATGTCCAGGGAATACAGTGCTGCTGCTTTTGACAGCACCAAATCAAGTTATTCATAGTTGTCATAATGTGTAAATAAATGTAATTCAGAATAAATGATCAAACACAATACATAAATGAATTACATTTTTTCTTTTATAGTGTATGATATTACCTGTGTAATTTAGTTTAGTATGATTGTTCAGTGAAGAATCCTTTTTTCTCTGTACACTATATATGAATATATAAACATAATTTATTTGTAACTGTCTGTTAAATAGATTAGAGTTTGTATAAATGTTTTTTTTTATAAACCATTAAATTCATTAAGTAATCATTCATTACCATTGCCAGTTAAATATATTTCTGGAATGTCCTACCTGGCACATGGTAGCTTATACATAATTTTGATAATACCTTGTAGGACCAGTTTGCAAGAAGAGCAACCTGCACCAAAGTAAACTTGAATTTAAAATAATAATTGTGTGCAAGGCAGTGATTGTATCACACACATGTCCTTTTTTCTGTGCCGTTCTCAACCGGCTGAAGATGAAGCCACAGGAGCAGGTCTACTTCAGTGACCCAGTGAAGCTCATTCACTCTCGTCTGGAGCACATTTCACAAGTATTTATTTTATCTTTGCCTAGTTGGGGAACGGTACATTATTACTGAGAACTTAATATTTCTAAAAATGGTAAACTATGATGGGTAGGCGCCTCGTCTTGGGTTATTTCCTGCCTTGCACCCATAGCTTCTGGGATAAGCTCTGACCTCCATGACCCTGCACAGGACAAGCAAGTATAGAAAATGGATTGGTTTCCATTCGCAGCCAGAATTTGGTTTATGCAAAAAGAAAATATCAATAAACATGCTCAGCCAGATCCTCAGTAATGGTTTTCCAGGGCTGTGTTGTTTGGGTTTGCCAACCTCTGACTTCTTGTAGGTAGCCCTCTTCCAGAACAGGCAGAAGGAGAAAGTCACTGCATATTTCAAGCAAAAGTCTGTGGATCTGGAGAAGAGGCTGAAGGAGGCTAAGGAGCAAAGTTACAGGTGCTCCACCTTTGCTGCTCTTCTCTCCTGGTGACTGAGGAAATCTGAAACACTGACTATATAGTTAACAGTAAATAACATTACATTATAATGTTATGGTTAAATGCAGCCCTGCCCGCATCTGGGAGAGACATTATGACCAATATGCATTTTCATAGGAAAAACTTTACAACTTCTGCTTCAACTTTTTGCTGTCCTTGGAAAAACAGGGTAAAGGTTATTTTCTTCCAAGAGTGAAAAGAATATGTATTTTTCAAAAGTCTCAGAATACATGCACACATCATGTTACTATCAACTTATTATGTAGGCTGACTGTCTTGTCCTGGATGATATAAGACCATGGTCTGTACAGATATTAGCCTGTTTATATGTCACTGTGGTTCGTCAGCTGACATCCTTGAGCTTTGCATATTATAGTGGACATTTTCTAGTACCATTTGTCAAAGGCATGTTAGAATCTTACCTATTTATATAGCTGATTTTTTTTCCACTAAAGTATTCTTCCAGTATTTGTATCTTAACAGTATTAATTGTTCATTTTAAAATGTATTCCATACGGAACCATCTGATTTGTAATTTTGCTCGCTTACTCTTTGAAAAGCATAGGTCTACAGTGGTTCTGCGGAACAGAATATTAACCCTTCTGTCTGAATTTCCACTTACCTTCTGCTTAGGGAGGTATCAGAACTCAAGAGGGAGAATGCAGAGTTGAAGAAGCCTCTCTCTCAGAGGAGGGTAAGGCCATGTTAATGTGTAGCTTCATCCTGTTATACCCAGAAATAGCAAATGCCATTTATATGAGCAAAAAGTACATTTCGTGCTGTAATGCAGTTCATCCAGTTGGAAATGTTCCTGAAGTATATGAAACAATCTTCTCTGTCAGGCATCTGTGGGGAATTTTCAGACAAGCAGGTAAGGGGAATGGACTCAGTTATACTGCGTACAAGGGGGAATCCATAGTGAATAAGCAATAACGTGAGTTTCCCTCTGAAAAGCTCCAACAGGTTGTCGCGTCCAGTGGCCATTACCCCCCCAGGTAATAAAATCAGGTGTTTCTGTGTCGTGCAACAGTATAAATTATAGTCATACAAGTCTTCACTGAACAAGTCCTTGAATACAAGAACTTCTAATTGTTGTATAACTAATATTAGTTCTTATACATCAGAGTGGTATATTGACTTTTCTTTACCTCTCTGACCCACAGTTACTCCTGGGCTCCGCTTACCGAGTGCCATGTAAGAACTCATTCAAACTTCATATGCTTGACTGTACTGTAAAGTGTGTGGTAACACAGTGATAGGAGTGGGTAGCTCAGGTCCAGAAAATGAAAATCCAGACTGATTTTTTTTCAACCAACCAGTTGCATGCTCTGTGACTCTTTATGCTCAACTGATTGGTTAAAAGAAAACCTTGGTCTGGATTTTCACTTTCTGGACCTGAACAGTCCACCTCGCCACAATGGTGACATAAAGATGTGCAAACATGTCTGCATGCATTTCTGGCTTTCTACGTCTGTTGGTCCCAGCAGCACTGGTTCTGGGATGTCCTTCGAGAGGTACAGAGACCAACACCCAGGGAACATGACTGTGAGTCGGCTTCCATCTACCCTGTTTGATATGTACAGAGAATTTTATATCAGGTTTTTTAAACTCATCCAAAACATCCAGAAAAAGAATCGGTGGTTCTAAATTTCAGTTTTGGTCAAGACTATAACTGAAGCTTCTTTGGGGACATATGTCTTGGGTGTCTTTTGTTAACACAGGTCAGTTACAGTGTGCATACTGATACCTTGCTTTACCCTCTCAGACCCCGGATTCAGTCACCTCTGTCTCAAGCCTACACTCACTCAGGGACCCAGGGCTCTGTGAGTTAGTGTCAGAATGTCAGATAATGCCCCCTGTGCTGAAATGCCAGAAACTGATTTTAAACTAAATGTCCAATTCAGTTTGCAAAGAAAAATGTTTCTATTTTTCAGATTGACAGTTAATAGTAACTCTTGTGCTCTTTGACAAGAATTAGTCCTCTCTCCAACCATCTGAGGTTAAAGGCTAAAGGAAATCTGGGGGGCTTTATGGTTTTAATATGAATGAATATATAATATATATTTATAAACAATATTTCCTGTACAGGGACTCCCATCAGCTCCATTGGAACTGCTCACAGGTATACATTTTCTCCCTTGCCTTTTTTTGCCCTAATAATAAAAGTGATTTATATAACAATCACTAATTCATCCCATAGAACAGATCCTGCAACTCTAAACTTTTTCCGGTTCGGAGCTGGCTCAGCCCTCCCATCCCCTATCCCAAGAAACAACCAGCACTCTGGTAATTTATATTACTACAGAGGCTAGAAAGCGAGACAAATTAGGAATCCGTTTCCAGCACATACTTAAACGAGGGAATGCATAACAGACAAGATTCATAGTCACTCAGTTTGTGGGTATACAATAAAAATATATACAGCGGGGAATTTATGAAACCTAGTATATTAAATCATTGGATATTCTTTCCATTTGAGAAAAAGCCCAATCAAGAGCTGATGATTTGTCTAAATGAACTCAATCGGCAGCCTTTTAGTTCTACTTTACTACACTCATCCTTGGTTGTTTCCCTTTCAGCTACAATATGAATACAGAACTAGAAGACTAGGGAAGGGAACAATGGCAGAAGCTATAAAACAAGATATTCACCTTCATCCACATCACCTGCTTTGCTCCAGCAAGCCCATATTTTCAGATGTATGAACAGTTTAAGACAGTGTTCATTAAACATTCACAAGTGTACAAAAGTAAATAAGAACATAAGATGGAGATGACAGCCTCATGAAAGTGTAGTCTGTTCAGTTTATTAGAAATGGGTACAAAAGTCCAGTTCACTACATTTTTTTTTAACATGCTCGGTACTGAGGTTTACACAGACTGATAGCCTCCGATGTTCCTCCTACAACACTTGCAAAAAACATCCCAAAAGCAATTCTCATAACATTACAAATCAGAAAATGTTTGTTTTGGATTGATATACTTGATTCCATAGTTGTACAGTGCCTTATTCTCTGCAACAAAGCTTGCCATTTATGGGGAAGGAAGGGTGGCCCAACTACAGAACTACACTTCATAGCTGGTCATACAGTATGGTGGGAGAAAATCTTCAAGGGCAAGGATCCACAGTTCTACTGTAAAACATAAGGGTCATTGAACTGCTTGTGCTTCACATGTCTAACACTGATCACGGCATAACGGCAGCAGTATTTTCCCATCATTAACAGGAGCCATTTGTCAGAAGCCACCAAAGAAAACTCATACAGCAGGATTATACAATATTCAATATTCCAGCTATTCAGGTCTGACTTGCATCTAGGTGCAGGGTGCTGAGAATAGTAACATAAATCTATAAAGCTAAGAACTCTCACGCATAGGCTGCCGCCATCTATACAATACAATACTCATTAAACAAAAGTAGTTCAAAATAATAAATTAAGCAAAATTAACTCAGTAGGATGCATTTGATACCTTGCTGGCACACAGTTTGGTAACGAACTACATGTATAAATACAAAAGTTATCACCTGCACTGCACCGTTCATGCAATATTAAAATATTAAATATGTGTATAAAGGGCGTTGTAACTATAAACAGTATAATCTGAGTGAACAATAAGGGCCATTTCTGGCAATAATGTCATTCAAATCTGATGCAGCACGCTATTGGACTGTCACTGCTAAAGTCACGTCTACTCTTCCTGCCATTTTGAGTTAGATATTTTAGTAAACAGACTGGTCACCAGGATGTTAGGGAATTATGGACCAGACATACAGCGCCCAGAATTGCTTTGATATGGACATGTTAACATTCATCCTGATTCCAGGAAATATGTGCATTATTTGTACTGTTACATCCACATCTGACTCACGTTTTGCACAGGACCAGCAAGGTTCAAGAATGTGTTTATTTGTAGAATATCCTGGTAATAGACTGGAGTGCAGAATTACTGAACTCCATGAAGCCTGAGACTTTGCAAAAGAAATCTTAAAGAAAATCAAGCTTACGAAATAACTTCTTGAATGTCACATCTAAATTATCGGGCTCCAAATTCAAGTGTGACAGTCTAAACTACAAGCTACAGATACATCCAGTTGCTTGTGAGGTGTTAGTGAACTTAGTGTCCATCAGCCCATTCCTCATTTTGTGAGGTCTTGACCAGCCCAGGAATAAGACTTTCTGCTTCACATTCACCATATATAAGGCCTACACTACAGTACCTAGACAAAATGTCAAAAGCCCTACATTTAAGTTAATGCCATACTAATGCACTGGGCTCCTTGAAATTTAGAACACTAAAATACACAAATAAAATGGTTATTTAAAAAGGGGGGGAATAAACATTCATTAAACCATTGTGCCTTGACCGCTTTTGACCCCCTTCAGGCACCAGATACTCCCCCAACCTGGTTTTCTGGAGAGAAAGAGCGGACTTAATGAAAAATTCAGTGCTAGTCACAGATCTGAGGCTGGGAAGACCAGGAGTTTCCACAAGACTGGGAGCATCCAACCCCCACTGAGGCTACTTCAACACATAATACACACTAACAAAAACATACTCAGTTCTGAATGAATGCCTCCATGAAATACAAGGCAGGCAAACTCTGCTGGGTTTGAGCATCTGTCAAGAGACATTTGAAGATATGTACAAAAAAGAAACCAAAAAAAAATCTAAATTTAGCATTACTGCTCACTCAATCAGTGACATTGACCTCGCTGTCAGACATTCCACTTTCCTGACATGCAAACCAGTCCCGCACCTGCTGGTAGCTCATTCGTGATTTTCGGCAGAGGGCATCTAGGTCTTTCTCCTGCAATGCACCTGTGTGGCGCCGATATAATTCCAGGGGGCGAAAGTCCATCCCTGAGTTCCCTGCAACACCTACCTCATGAGGGTCCACCATGCTACCTCCAGGTGCTGACACTGTACCCCCATTCTCCTCTGACTTGCGCTTGCGGCCACCTCCTCGAGGTGTTCCATGAGTGCCTCCTCCATTTTGCTGAAGGGCAAGTTCTGCCATGAACTGGTCACGCACACCCCTCACCCAGCGCAGCTGGCCATTTTTCACTGCATAACGCGTATCCCCAAACCACTGAATGACATCCGCACGGGGCAGACCTGTCAGCTCCACCAGTTTTGTGTAGTCTTCACTCTTGGGCCACTGGCAACGGAGGAAGTGTTGCTTCAGCACGTCCAGTTGCTGCTTTGTCTTTCTCGGGCGGCCAGCAGCAGTCAGGACTGGAGAAGATGAAGATGTAGTTGAAGGAAGATGGCTGGAGAGGGAAGGACCCACAAGTGAAGGACTGGATTTGACAGAACGTGTGGACTTGTGTGAAGAGATACCAGCAGTTGAGCGTTTGTGAGGGAGGGCAGCAGTAGCTGGGGATGATGATGCAGTGGTGGCTGGGGAAGGGGAGGGAGATGAAGGGGCAGCTAAAGGCTGATGGGTCTCAATTTCCTTGCGATCAGTGATCAACTGAAGAGGTTGCTCTTCATTACTCTCCTCTTCTTCCTTAAAACTTTCCACAGTGTCCTCCATGGACAGGACTTCCTTTTCATCTGCCTCCATCCCAAGAGCCATTCTTGACTCCCCGACCGCCTCGAGGCTGGTGGATAAGAAATTCTGGAAGAAACGAGTGTCCCGTACCCTACTGTTACGGGCTCCCCTTCCGCGTGACCCACCCCGTGGACCAGGCTGCTGGTTCCGCGGACCGTGTGCCACCAGAGGGAGAGGGTGAAGTTGTTGTGGATGCTCATCTGCCCCTTGACTGGGTGTGAAAACTTGTGCCACACCAGGTGCCCCTCGACCATTCCTCAGTTGGTAACGGCTGTCGCTAAACCATTTCCGAATATCATTGCGACTCAGTCCTGTCTCCTCCTGTAGTCGCCGGAGCTCTGCCTCAGCAGGCCAGTTCTCCCGCAGGAAGCTGCTCCGCAGGACTGCCAGCTGAGCCTTGGACTTCTTGTAGCGGCCGTGTCGGCGTTGGGTGCTTGGGGGTGACTCAGGAGAGCTGATGGCTAAAGCCCTGCTATCCACTGGAGAGCGGTAGTAGTACGAATCCTGGGGTGGTGGGAGTGAGGAACGGAAGTGTGGGAGACTGGGAGGTTTGACAGCATCCTTAAGCTCATACTTGGTCTGCTTTTGTGGGGAAGGCAGCGATATAGGTTGAGCCTCTTCTTTTATTGCATCATTGTCTATTTCTTCATTAAGGTCTGTACAGCCATTACTTCCCGGCTTCTCCTCAGGCCGTGCCCGCTCACCCTCTTCCAAGCTTCCTCTCTCGGGTCCTGCCAACTTGCAGCGGGTCTCTTCAATTTCCTCAGAAGCCCAGCTGATGCCATACTTGATGCGCTGCACCATGAACCACACCTTCACCTTGTCCAGGGGTAATGAGCAGCACCGCGCAAGAAAAGCAACTTCTTGTGATGTGGGGTATGGGAACACATTGAAAGCCTGCACCAATTCTGGGATGCCATCCAGCTCTCTAGTCTGGTCTGACTGGGTCCAGACAAGCTTGAGCCCCTCTGACACCAAGGGTAGGCACACCACAGAGTTGTGATTGGTGCTGAAGCTGACAATGGCCCCACCCCCCTCACTGCTGTCACTGTCAATTGCAGCATGGTCAGGTTTCCCAGATTTCCCATTCTTGGTCTGATGGGATCCTTTATTTTCCTCCAGTTCTGTCATGGCTCCACCCCTGAAAGACTGCTTCTCGCTTGCCATGTCTGTTGGGTCACGGTCATGCTCCGCCATCAGTGTTGTCATCCCCAACTCCACTTCAGGCTGTGGCAAAAGTTGGAAGATAAGAGCACAAGAGGACACTTTAGTACGTTTTCTCATCATCAGTAAATCAGTTCTACATTAGCAAATTCCAAGGAATGCAACACAGAAACAAAAGTGAATGCTTTTGTACATGTTTGTGTGGACCTGCAGTGTTTTCAGTTGCTTCATACTGTGACTGCATGTAGTCGAAATTGCACTGGTGCACGTCCAGGTAATCTTCCCTTGCCAGCAAGTGAGTCACATGAATGCACAGGGACTGTCCACACAGAAAAGTAACACAGGGGTTCACTTTTCACAAAACCACAGGAGTAACAGAAACAGCTCATGAGTACAGGGGCACATCATCTGAAGCAAGCCACAGTGAACGCATGGGAGTTTCATCTTCCCTAAGAAAGGAAGCGTGACTCAGGATTGTAGCATCAATGCTAATAAACTATATCTTGCCAAGAAAAGTAGCCTGGTTTCTGGCTAGAAGGGATCCTCTTGCATGACGCACTTAGATTTCAGAAAGTATGTTACAAGTAACTACAGTCTGACATGACTCAAACTTTAATGTTAGGTGATTACAACGAAATGACTGGTTTTTACAGAATATAACTAAGTGTTACATAAGAGCCAGTCTTTGAAGGTGTAATTATACATTAATAATAAAATCTTTGAGTGTATAGACACATAATGCAACTGCCTTTTCTGTAAACAATGAAGAGACTGCCTACTGGCACACATTCACTCAAACAGACACTGGTTACATGCATTGGCCCCAGCACAATTTAGTAATGAGCTATGCAAATTCATGGACAAACATTGTACAATTTTAGAAGTCAAAACAATGCCACCGATGAAAAATTAATACAATTCTGCGATGATATTGCACTCAATCCCCACACACTATTTACACAAATGAATGACAGGCTCAAAGAATTATTCTAGAAAAATCACATTATCACTTTGCACTGCAGTGCAGCTTCTTCAAATATAGGGAGTGAGAATTGTGTACTCTCAGGACAAATTACATTTTATTCACTGCATCATATCAGTAATGTCTTCTGCTGTTATGGAAATACTGATTCCAACTTGCCCCTTTCCGGAAGTTGTCCTGATAGCCTCTGAACTTCCAATCTCCAGTAACCCGCTGAGAAAAATTTATCTGGTTTATTTGTGCCTTGGTTACAAACTTCGCAGAAATCATCCACCTTCACCCTCCAACAGGAGGCACAATACCCTAAAACACAGAAAAATAAAACACACATGAGGACATCTCTCTCTGACACCAATTAAATTTT
>JAAGVU020000078.1:1205666-1216498 GCA_011763525.2 Mormyrus iriodes | reverse complement strand
GCCTCTAACAACCATAGTGACTTAAGCTGCAGTAGGAGACTCTGATCTATCAGAAGTTTCCAACACTGCCTTCTGGTGAGACTACATAACCACTGGGTTGAGGAGCTCCTCAAAGTGCTTCCACCACTCAACAGTATCCTCAGAGTTGACCAGCACATCCCTACACCAGATGAACGTGGTGTGACCAAGGCCCTACCTTGCCATCCTGAAGTGTTGATCGGTTTACAAAAACATCTTTGGGGTCACTGGATCATGTTTCTCTGTGGCCTCTCCAAACTCCCCCAAGAAGGAGCTTCTCCTAAACTCCCCACCTTTCATCCTGCTCGTGATGAGCCCACCAATTGGCTCCATCTAGCCATTTCAGGCTGAGACCAAAAGGGTTATGTGGGGGGACCAAAAACCAGACTGAAGCTGGCAAACAGCACCCCCCAACCTGGCTCCAGGGGTGGGTTCCAGTGTCCCTATTTTGGACAGAGTATGCTTGTTCTTTTGATACTTTTCATTGGCACTTTTAGATGGATCATAGTTTGTCTTCATATTCCAGTGACCACAGATTACTACAGTGTATTCAATAACAGGAGAAAATATCAATAAAACTGTATAAAAAATATTGCATGTATTTACTTACACTATAAAGAAACCAGAGCAGGAGTCATAACAAATAATAAAAAGACAAGGGGTTTAATTTCCGGGGTTATTTATGATTTATCAAACTATTTATATCATATTTAAAGTGTGATGAACATTTTTCATATTCTCTATGTATTTGCAGGTATTTTATTAAATGACTTTCAGTCAATTAGGGATTAATGAGCAATATCAAGTAATACTGGTTCTCCAAACCTAGGAATTTCTTACAAATGCTGATAACTTACAGTAAGTTTCTGTACCCTCAAGATACTTTAAATCAGCTGGAAGACAAAATGATTCACCTGAATGATAGCAGCGATGATGATACAAAACTGGGTGAGTTCATGGAACGCTTACTGGAAACTAGGCTAGATAGCTATTTATTCCAGTCCAGGGTCAGCTAGGTCAATGTTTCCCCACCAGGTCCTCGGGGACCCTCAGACAGTCCACGTTTTTGCTCCTGAGCTATATGCAGCAGTAAGGAAAACCTGCAGTATAGTGAAGTCTCTGTTCATCGGTTCTGGATCTCAGGATCACTACAATACAGAGACACGGTGTTTGAACTCCAGTATTTGTTCACACTTTTGTTAACGAGGACACATTTTTTAAAGTTAAAAAAAGTTTATTTGGATCTTAGAGTAATTGACTGCCATTTATCTGTCAGCCTAAATTTCTCAGGTCTTTTATAATATTACTCATGTATGCCACAATTTAAAATATTTAATATTTATATTTAAAATTTAAATTGATTCTGTGGCTGGACCTCAATGAATTAACAATGTTTTTGGCTCCAGTTCTGAAGATATACGTCCTGCAGAGTATTGTGAGAGAGCTGCAAAGACAGTCCTTAAACCAGCCGGGGCCTGGAGAGGATGCTGGTAGGTATTACTGATCACCTGTCACTTGTCTTGGATGAACCACATTCCTCACGAAAGCAGAAAGGACCCACAGTACAAGCTGATATTGTCTGAATGCAGCTTCCTGGCTGTCCCTGTAAAGATTCAGCAGCACCTGATATTTCTGGCGTGTGTCACAGAACTTGAGAAGACGCTTGCAGACAAGAAGAAAGAACTTGAGGAGGCTGTGATGCAACTGAAACACGGCAATGGCAGGAACTCTGAAAAACGTGAGTGGGTTAAACCTCTCGAAGAGCAGCACTGAAAAATATGCAAAACGGGGACTAGTTATTTTATTGGTAAGAATACACTGTCCTCACTGGGGATTTGGGTTCATCCCTGGTGTACCATTTAACCCATTTGTGATGACAAGGCAAGTATGATGGCCCAGGTTCAGTGGATAGGTGACATGGCTGTCATGCTCCTCACTGTACAGTGACACCTGGTGTCAACCAGGTATCTCTAGTACCTGGGACAGAATCATGAACTAAGATTGGTTCAAGGCTCAAGGCTCTGACGTATTTCTCTTTTTCAATCTTTGGACCTTGCAGTTGTGAAAATTGTGGGACTGCAGAAAACAATATCAGACTTAAACGTAGAATCCCAAAACACAAATGCCACTGCTCACATTGCTGGTGAGTAACTATTTTCTATCTTCTACTAAGTGTTGATGTTTAAGCAGAACTAAACATTGATCTTCTACTTCCTTCTACATACAGTACGGTGTAAAAGTCTTAGGGAGGGAGAGAATGTCTCGAAATGTGTCAGCTCAGCCATTTCAAAACCTCTCCTGAAGTCACCCTAGTACTTACAGTAACCATCCAATATATACATGTTTTTTTTTTTACTTTTGTTGACCGTTAGCATACCATGTTTGTCTAATCAGTATTTAATCACATTATTTAACCAATTAAATTAATTGAGTGAGATGGCACTAAAATTTAACGAATACATGGAATGGCTGGGGTGCCCCTGAGGAGAAGTTTGGGAACTGAAGCCATGTTCATCTAGCCATCCAACCAGATATCAGCAACTTTTTGGAGAACAGAAGAAATCCTTGTTTCTTTTTATTGTGTTAGTGTTTATTTGCATATATTCTAATGTTAAATTTGTGTTTTTTTCTCTGCACGAATATACACTTACTGCCAAGATAAACATTTAAGCATTTTCTTTGACTGCCTAAGACTTTTGCACACTCCTGTATAAAAATGGACACATTTCTTTGTTGCTCTTTTAATGCTCCTGCTTCTCATCTTCCACACTTCCTCACAGCTTATGTAAGCTTCAGGCCCTCTTCCCTTTCTCTTTTTTTTAACGAATATTGCCTTTATACATAAGAAGTACATTAATCCATCTCTCAGAAGATGCCTGAGTATTAACTCTTTGAGAAATGTCTGTTTCACAGGACTACAGAAACAGCTGAATGATATGAGTGAGAGATACTTGCAGCTGCAAACTAAGTACAATGGTGAGATATAGTTTGCCTCCATGCTGGTTTAAAAACTCTGCTATAATGGTGTATATGGCCTGTTTAATACATGCTTATGTCGTACAGGGCTTCTTAGGGAACTGCAGGAGAAGCGTGATCTATTGAACAAAAGTACTTCTAAAAATGCTCAACTGGGTAAGAAGCCTTCTGAGAGAGGTTTCCAGCTCTTCCTTGGAAGTGATGGAGGAAATGATGCTTCATGAACCATTTGCTGTATTTTTTTACCTCACTAGATGCCACTCTCTGTTGAAAAAAGGGCACAAAGCATGCCCCAAAGCAAACCAAGAGCACCATCTAGTGGGATGAAAAAATACAGCAAATGGTTCATGGGGTGCCATTTTGCCCATCAATATTGAATGAGCTCCATTGGTTGCATGGGTCTTGTTTTGACTCACATAGTGTTTCCCTGGTTTTCATCTGTTCCAGAATCGAGGGTAACTGAGCTTGAAATGCTACTGGAAAGCACTTCAGGCCAGAAGTCTGCTCAGATAACTAGTGAGTGTTGATGTGAGACTGTTTGCCTCTAATGGGATAACAGCACTTTGTTAACGCTTCTTGGGTGTTCACCTTCTCAACATGAAGCTGACAATGTTCTCAGTTATAGTGTGTTCATGTTGTCAGTGTTTATCTGTCTTGCTTCCTGTTGCATGGTTTTATACATGTTTTGGTACCGAAATGACCTGAACCTTTTTTGCCACCAGTCTGTGTAACATCTTTCTGTTAGCATCTAGGGTAGTTTAAGTTGTAGTCCCTCCATCTCTGTTTAAATGACTGTGCTAGCAGAAGGCACGCTTTAAACAAAAGAGCTGCGTAAGTTGTAGATTTTGCTGTGGCTTAGTAAATTATTTGTAAGATTTAAGATTAAATTATTTGTGTTTTTCTAACAATTTTGCAGTACTTCAGAACAAACTGGAGGAGACGATCGGCACCCTGAACGATAAGGCCAACGACAACAGTAAACTAAGTGAGTGGCTGCTTTTTATGGAGGCCAGATCACTGTAAAGTCAACCTCTAATAAAACGGAAGAATTTCTTCTGTTCTCTAAAATGTTGCTGATACCTTGTTGGATGGCTAGAAGAACATCGCTTCAGTTCCCAAGCCTCTCCTCAGGAGCACCCCAGCTATTCCATGTTTTTGTTAAAATTTCACTACCATCTCACTGAATTAACTGAAATGATTAAATAGCGGTCAACAAAAATGATCAAAAACATTGATATGTTGGACAGTTACTGCAATAACTCGGGTGTCTTTAGGAGAAGCCAAGCTGACACATTTTCAGAGACATAATATCACAGTTTTATGCCAATGTGATGATGATATAAATATTATTTTCTTTCGCTGCCTAGTACTGTACTACGAATGATTACTGCTTGACAAGCAATACTGGAAACAGCAAAAAGGAGCACTGTGTACACTAATGGAACAGTCTAGTGATAGAAAACATCTCTTAATCTATCCATGTTTCTTATCTTTGTTAATTAATGGCCCTTAAGAGAGAGTGTCGCATAAGCAATAGCTACTGAGCTATTTAACTCCTCGAGCTAGTTAATGCCCTGATTTCACTGCATTAACATTGTTTGTTCAGTTCTCCAGATACTTACTCTACAGACGGAGGTGAAGGAGCTGCAGCAGGGCTCATCGTCCCAGATCGCTGGTGCGAGGCCTCCTACCTCATACTGGCTTTAAAGAAACATTGTATTCCATCTTGAATCTCAAAAGCACACAGGCTACAATATAAATATGTAGATTTTGCAGCAATCGTCAACACAGTAATTCGTTTTATTTCCTCAACTGTGCAGGACGAACAGTGCAGTTATATACTGACGCATTTATGTTTACTTGCAAAGGAAAATACATCTATAAGAATGTATCTCACAGACCTTTTTCAAGCAATAGTTTGTGCATGTCCCAGATTTACAGTTTCAATTGCAAGAAAAGACTCGAAAACTAGAGATGAAGTCCAAACAACTGGAAATCAATACGGATTTAAACTCTAAACTGGGTGAGTTTGTAAATGTAAGCTTTATGGCTGCCCTGAACGCTCCAGTGTTACATAGCAGGACGCCTTGAGAACAATCAGCTGTACTTATTACAATAAATCACAAAGAGAATTTTTATAATTATTTTGTTTTATGATGCACTTTACTTGATATAAGAGCATATGAAGACCCGGGAGCAATTCCATCGTTGAAATATCTGAGTGACAAAGCATTTGTTGCAGTAGGCTTAGGTAATGGTTGCAGAAACAGTCAATGCCTGGAAAAAGAGACCAGATTAACTGCAAGAAACAGATTGTAATGACGGAATGGTTTTATACCAATGAGTTTTTGGGCACCATGGGCAGGGCAGGGATTGTTATTTCTGGGGACCCACTCAAAAGGCCACTTCAGGGCCACGTGCCCCCCCTCAGATATATCAAAAACGAAATAAATAGCATGTAGAGTTAGTAACATGTTGCTTCGCACCTACTAAATGAGGAATGCATTTATTTAATATTGAGTGTAGTGTCTGTTTCTGGCCAACAGGGGGCCCCAAGGAATGGGGGCCCCATGCAAATGCATGGTTTGAGTGGTGGTAAACACCACCGCTGATCGTAGGGGGCTACTGTCAGGATTGTGCATGTGTGCATGGGTGTGTCTTGCAGTGATTCGGGGACACCTGTCTGGGGAATAAACTTCCTTTGCATGAAATGTTTTTTAGTGTCGGAAAAACAAAAACCCAATGTTCTATTTCTGTTGTGTAGTTCTGCAGATACTGGAGCTACAGAGCATCATATGGGATCTCGAAAGAGGAGTCAGTAACACAACAGGCCCTTCCCAGATAGCCGGTGGGTGATAATCCCATCACTCACACTGAATTTTTTATTAAAATTATTGAATTACGTTTTGTAAAATTATCTATTCTGTTTCTTTAAGACCTGCTGCTCTTACTTGAGAGCAAGATTAACCAGCTGGAAAACACCACCACAGATGAGTCTAAAACAGGTGAGTTTGCAAAAAGGCTGCTAGCTCCAGTTTCACACTAACTGTATGCAGTGTCCTGTTTCAGGAGCTATAGATCTCATACTTACTGTTTTCCTGCCAATATAAACCTTTAAGATATGTCTTTGAGATATTCATGAATATGTATGAGCATCTGATGACATCATTGCCTGTCGTATGTAAAGTCAGCGCGTATGAGAAGCGCTGTCACCTACTGTGTGCGTGTCTCCGCCCTGATAATGGTCATATTACTTATTCATGAATGCAAAAGAATACTGTCACTCTTGGTGTGACCGGAGACAGCTGGTTTACTAACCTGACATCACAACACAAGCCCAGAAATAAGTGGCTGTGGGCAAATCCCTGACTGCTATTGCCCTCCCTGTGCTTTTAGTCCTGAAGATTTTTACGCTACAGAGTGTCATCAGAGAGCTACGAAGGGAAGCCTACAACGTAACCGTCCCAGGCCAGGTTACTGGTGGGCATATCGCAACAGCTGTCCTCTCCACATTTACAGCCTGTTTCTTTTCTCAACTTTTTTTCCAATAAAATAGCTGTGCGTTTCAAACCATTTAACTCATCAATAAAACACCTATAAAGCATGGAGTAAACAATGTGCTTCATAAAAATTATTTACTTATATTGTAGAAATTCAGATGAGACTAGAACAGAAGACCAAAGACCTTGAGGGGGCTGTGGCACAACTGAAAGCCAAAAAAGATGAGAATTCCCAGCTGCGTGAGTGTATTCAAGTGTTTGAACGATACTAAAGATCTGGTGGCCTTTCATTCCAGGGAAAGAACCCCACTGGCATTAGTCTGCCGGTATGATTTAACATAAGATTAAATCACGCTGGAATAAGGGCGTCTGTACTGATGTCCTTTTTCACAGAGCTAACCTCCCCATTTTCTTTATTCTTTGTAGTTGCAAAAATTGTTGAACTGCAGGATAAGGTGTCTGAAGTCAAAGCCTCCAACCAGACGGCTTCTTTCCTGATTTCTGGTGCGAGGCTTCATTTTAAATTAGAATTTAATAAATTACAGTTAGCTACAACGTATAGCTTGCTGTATGTGTGTGTGTGTGTGTTTATACATACAGGTATGGAAAAAATCACCTTGTTCTTGTGTGCTGCTGTCTTAGAAACTTTGAGCCTGGAAGCAGCCTGCCGCTCAGTGTAGCCTCTGCCAGCAGAACCAGGATTTAAAAATGCAGATTTGTTTAAAAATATGGAGTGGTCTCTTAATTTTTTCCACTGCTGTATATACTGTTATGGATGGATGTATGGATGGATGGATGTATGTGCAGAAATATTTTCCAAAGAGCACAGATTAATTTTAATGTAAACAAACTTAATTTAAACCGTACTTCAGTGTACCTGATAGGACATGATAAATATATTATTTTGAGACCAACATTCTCTGCTTATTTCTGAACCACAGGAATGACAAAGAGACTGAGAGACGTAGAAGACAAATATGCTGTACTACAGAGAAACTACAATGGTGATGAGACATTCTTTTTTCCAGCTATGCCGATATCCAGCAATCACTTGTGAGTATAGATCTATCATCTTAACTGGACCGCATTACATTACATTTCTTTCAGACCTTCAGACACAGTTCCGCACTAAAGAGGAAGCCTACAAGCAGCTAAAAACAAGACACAACGGTAATACGCGGCCCCCTCGCCCAACTTGATATGTGGCAGTTAAATAGGTGCCTTTGAATATGATTGATGGGGGAATTAAATTTAGCTATTTTCACTCTCCCAGACCTTCTAAAGAAGCTGAACGAGGGAACTGAGGTCAATTCCAAACTACAGAAACAGCTGGACAATAAGGATGAGGAGTATTCCATCTTGCAAATGAAATATGACGGTGACATTTGCTTCTCGGGCTTATTAATTGCAGATCAGCAAAGGGGGGGGCATGGAAGCTCAGTCAATAGCACTGTTGCCTGTCCCATCTTGCAGTTTGCATGGTGTCCCCATGATGCCCAGTGGTGTCATGCAAGCTAACTAGTATCTGTAACTTGCTATAGTGTGTGTGTGTGTGTGTGTGTGTGTGTGTGTGGGTGGGCTCTGAGAAGGACTGGCATTCCATCCACCCCTACCTTGTGCTCTGTATGGCCTGGGGTTACAACTCCCCTTGAGTCCCTGTCCAGTGTAAGTGGTTGGAATATAGATGAGAAGAAAGAAATTTTAACACGCAATTCCTGTACATTTTCTCAGAACTGCGGAAACAATTAAAGGAGAAGAATGAAAACTGCTCTAGACTCCAGTCTGAATATAACGGTGAGCGGAGCCACTTCGATTTGTCCCGCTTTTCATGTGAACACCGCACTCGACCCCTAAACAGCTACCCTCAACTTCCGCAGAGTTAAAAGACCATCTGGAAGTCAGGAAGGCAGAGGAACTCCAGCGGCAGGAGAACTACAGAGGTAAGGTGTGCATGGTGATGGCACGTAGGCTGAAGAGATCGCTTACAAATTAAAAAAATAATAACAATCTGCCTTTTGCCCTCCATGTTAGACCTGAAAAAACAATTGACGGAAAAGGAAACAGAGTATTCCAGACTCAAAAACGACTATGAGGGTGAGTTTATACATTGACAATAGGTAAATATCATTGACTCCAACTTGCCGACATTAATCAGGCTAAATTTCTATTCATCCTGTGCCCATCAGATTTGCAGAATCAGTTAAGTGAAAAGACTGCTGACTTGAACAGGCTGCAGAGGCAACATAACGGTGAGAGCTGCCTGTGCAGCGCAATGGAGCACAGCTAATGTGACATAATCATGCTTACTCCATGCTGTACCTTCTTCCTCAGACATGCAAAAGGATCCAAATGAAGAGGATGACTTAAAAATCAAGACAGGCATGTCTGAAAATTTATACCATTACCTGAACCAAAATTATTGTTTATTAAACCAATATCCTGTTCTTTATCAGAATGTTGATATATAATAATGTACGGTCACAACAAAATGTGTGTTTATGTATATATTACTACACAAACAAGTGGCTTTCATGTGGCATTAAAGGTCATTTCATAGCAAGAGATGAATTGGGACCTTTCTAGATGCTAGAAAATACCTCAGAATGACCATTCAGGATGCCTGCAAACTGTATCACAGCACAGACACAGTGCCTGACAGTTTGGAGGCTGTACAGTAGAGATTGTGTCAGGTGGCTGTAATTTACAGTAGTTGCCATGGTGAAAATTTCACGTTACACAATGTTTATCGTCTACCATGTAGTGAATGTGTAACCGTCATGGCTGATCACAGTTTCAAATTTTTGTTTCACTGTTGTTTTAAACAATTTAAACAAGTTTACTGAATCTGATCAGAGAAACTGCATATTCCTGTCAGCGCAGTTCTCAAGACCAACTAGGAATGGAATGTATTGCAAAAGCTAAAGAATGGGTAGATTTTTTCTCTCAGTATTGAACAATCTTTCCGTATTTAATTCGTTTCCAGATGATGTTGCGCTGGACCCCAGCACAGCACATCCGAAGCTCATCCTTTCGTCAAACGACAGAGTCGTGGTGGTTGGAAGCGTGAGGCAGAAAATCCCCGACGGGCCGCAGAGGTTTGACGTAGTCATGGCTGTGCTGGGGAAGGAGGGCTTCACCTCCGGGCGGCACTATTGGGAGGTTTTCTTGGGCCAGCGGAGCTGCTACAGCATGGGCGTGGCTTCAGACTCTGCCAAGAGGAAAGGCAGCGTCTCACTGAATCCCAGCAAAGGCTACTGGGCCATCATGAAAAATAGGCGGGAACAAATTTTTGCAATGGCTGATCTACGCATCTTGCTGAACCCAGGCGCCCAGCTGCACAGTGTGGGGGTGCTGCTGGATTACAAAAAGGGCCAGATCTCGTTTTACAACCCCGACACCAGGTCCCACATCTACACCTTCAGCGACAATGCCTTCAAAGGAAAGCTATTTCCTTTCATCCTCTCTTGTGAAGATGTAGATGACGGGCCAATCATCATGTCTCCTGCCCCCGAGGATGTCTCCTGGCTGGAGAAACTCTAAATCAGCAAAAAACCTGCCCATGAATCATTTTACTTTTCTTTCTGATACATGACTGATACATGAAGTGTTTGATGGGAAAGTCTCTAAATACCAGAGTCACTTTAGACCATAATAACATTACATTGTTTCCATCCATGACAGATGAAAGGTTTTTATCTGTACATGGTCTTTGTTTTTTTTTTTTTATTTGAAAACATTTGAAATCTTTTTCTTTCTTCTGGAAACTGTTTTAATGTATACCTCCAATTCCCTAATAAACCAATAAATGCATAAAATGGCTAAACTTGACATTTACAGCACATTACTCTGTTCCTTGTCTGTTTGCTTGGGGTGTTTTCAGTTAGTGATTCTAGATTAATTTTTAAAATTTCTCTGCAACCCACCAGTAAAATGAATTACAGGTGAGCACATTTTTCTGAAGTATTGGCAGACAATAACCCACACGGCGTGGGGCAGGTAGTTGGTTTGAATATGAGCCCAATATATGAATGTATACAACCAATCAATTAACAAAATAACTTCCAAAGAAAAACAGTGCCTTCAAAAATTAACTGTAATAAAATTATATTTTATTTTCTATTTCTCTGGATAGAAGAGAGTGGAGTGCAGAGGAACACAGGATAAGGCAGGCAGATTATACCAGGAAAGCCTGAGTTGCCTTATTATTGATTTTTTTAACTATGACAATTCAAATAAAGCACCATTCACCTAGAAATTAAACCAGAAAACGCTATATTGGAAGCCCAAATGCTTATTTACAAAGCTACTTTCTGTTCTGCTGTAGTTTGAGTTAAAAAA
>JAAGVU020000078.1:1138678-1148835 GCA_011763525.2 Mormyrus iriodes | reverse complement strand
GATGGAGTGGTGTAAAGCACGCTGCCCCTGGATTCTGGAGCAGTGGAAACGTGTTCTGTGGAGTGACGAATCACGCTGCTCTGTCTGGCAGTCTGATGGACGAGTCTGGGTTTGGCAGATGCCAGGAGAATGTTACCTGCCTGACTGCATTCTGCCAACTGTAAAGTTTGGTGGAGGAGGGATAATGGTGTGGGTTTTTTTTCGGGGACAGAGCCCCTTAATTCCAGTGAAGGGAACTCTTTATGCTTTAACATATCAACACATTTGGACAATTCTATGCTTCCACCTTTGTGGGAACAGTTTGGGGAAGGCCCTTTTCTGTTCCAGCATGACTGTGCCCCAGTGCACAAAGCAAGGGCCATAACGACATGGTTGGGTGAGTTTGGTGTGGAAGAACTTGACTGGCCCACACAGAGAGGCCCAATAATTTTGTCCATATAATGTATTAGGAGGTTGCTTGATTACTAGAGGCTGCAGTACCAAATGCCTCCACCATGTGTCACTCGGGTCAGCCTCTGTTTCTTGACAGTAAGGATGCCCACTGAAGTCTAGGTGGCGATGGTTGCAGCTAGAAGATGACGGACACTATGGACTTGAAAATGGCAGTAGTCCCTAAAAGGTTTCTGCCGTCTTTCAGTGCACCACATGGGGGAGACATATTTATCAGAATATGAGTGCGCTTCGATGGGGAATATTTAATGCTTAACGTGTGGATGCTGTGTGGATGTCAAAATCTGTAAGCCCGTGTGCACCAGAAATTTATACTGACGGAGAATTGCTTTGGAAAAGAGCCTAGTAGGTATAAAAATCCCCAACATACTCATCTGAGTGACTAGCTTAACTGACAGCCTGACTCACAGAGAGCGTACAGTAGATGAGCCAGTGAATGACAGCTCCACCGACTGTCTCATTTAAATAGACCAAGGTGTCATTGCATTTCTTCCCTGCATATTTTTTTTGCTATTCACTATTGGCCCCACTGAGGCTCCCGCTAACAAAAGAACCGTCGGCAAAGTGTAATTTGATTATCTTCGCTATGGAATGTGAGATTTTGAAGCAAAAGATGAGTGTTAAAATTAAAGTATATCTCACATCCAAAAATCACACAAAATTTCAATTAGTTACTAGCTCATATATTGGCTGGTCCAGTTTTTTAGTTTAAAACGTGCATATATTTCAGCGATGTGAGTCCGCAATGCTAAGCACGCCACGCTACATGCTCCCCAGCTCATGTCAGTCGCTGTCTATGTTCTGACAGAGTTCACTTGGGGAGACTCTCAATTGGAGCGCGGTCCATCCAGCCCCACACATTAGACACCCCCACCACCCCTCAGGCCAACCCCCACCCAAGAAATAAAAACCTATAACACTCACTCACTGTTTGGAGTAGAATGCCTCTCCCTGCTTTTAGCCGTTGTCATGGTTGTGTAGATTAGTAGCGGCTTTTTTTGGGGGTGGGGGGGGACAGCTGGCCGGGATCTTTCCTTATCCCCCCCCATCTCGCTCTGACTCACAGGCACACAGGAGGAGAGAGCCATTTAATTGTGTTTAAAGAGAGGGGGGATTAGGGACACTGCATGAGAGGTGATCTGAGAGAGGGGAGAAGGAAAAGGAAGGGGGGAGTGGGGGGTGGGGAGTCAGAGAGCCAGGCCAAAGACTCACTATCTCACGCTCACTCACAAGGAGACGCAGGATGAATACAGGCCAGCGCAAACACGCTGTGACACAGACATACACAGCTCTCAAGACACTGACAGCACAGTCCTTTCCGAAATGAAGGGAACACAGGGACCTGGTTTGGCTCTGCTAACCATGTGCTAAGGTCTATCGGACCTCGTCCTGAGCACTGAAGAGAGCTCCAGCTGGCTCAGGAGTGACACGGACATGCTTAAACTAAATAAATCTAAGTGTGACTATATAGAGTTAGATGTGGAACTATGCCAAGCCAAGCTGAGACTGTGGTTTCAAAGACACAAAGACAGGGCAGGAACCCACAAAGACCAATTACAAAATATGTTGCAGTTACAACATCCTAATTAGAAAGGTGACTTACTGTGCCAAAGTATGAGAAATCCATCCATCTTCCACAGGGGGCCCTGGAGCCTATCCCAGGCAACAAAGCGCCAGGCAGCGGTTCACCCTGGACGGGATGCCAGTCCATTGAAGGGAAAACACACACAGAGTTTACAGACAACCATTAGCCTAATTGCATGTCTTTGGACTGTGGGAGGAAGGAGGTGTGGAAGAGATCAGCCTGATGACACGGGCAGAGTGTGCGAGCTTTCAAAGAAGTGCAAGGTGACAGTGCTGCCCACTGAGGTACCGTGCTGCTCCAAAATAGGGGAAACGTGTATTTTTGATTTTTTTAATTACATGAAATATAAACACATTCCTGCTCCAGTGTGTGTGTGTGTGTGTATAATTATACATATATATATATATTGTACATTCAGCCATCGAGCACGCAGCATCTACAAAGCCACCCATTCACGACTGTGAATATTACTATTTTATTCTTCCTCTTGATGAACATTAAACATACCTTGATAATACGTGTCACAAGACGGAAAATATGTCTGTTTTTTTTTTTTTTTTTAACAAAAAAGCACTTGAAGGACGCCCCTAAAATACAGAGTAACATCAACACTACGGAGGAAACTGCATAAGAACAAGACACAGGAAGTCGCAGGCAAAGACAATATGCAGACAATGTCGCCTCTCTTGCTCCAGCGCTAAACTGTCCCTTGCTCATCCATTTTCATACAAGCGCTTCAGAAAAGGGCCGAAACCGCTCTCGTGGTCCTTGCGGTCGGAACCACGGTGCCACCTCAGGTCTGGAATGTGAGCCCGAGACCGTAACGACACGATCAGATATGATCTCCGTAAACTCAGCCATACAGACGGATAGCCAGCAGATTCAGGCCGCTGCACCTGGGGTACTGAACAAGAGACCATCGACACCTCGACAGGAGACCACTCACATCGCTACAGCTGCCAGTAGCATCGCTGGGCTGTCTGGCAACGGAAACAAATAACACAATGTCAATATAACAGCCTGATGTTGTACGTGAAGAAACACTGGTCCTGGTCATATTTACATCTTCAAAGCACAACGAGAGACACCTTACCTCACCATCATTCTTATTTTGTTGGTTGATTTTATACAAAGTGACTGTTTATCCATTAAATACAACTGACTGTTTAACCAGAGCAGTCAGGGTTAAGCATCCTGCTGTAGATCTGACTGCAAAGTTCCCCTGGGAACCCGAACCAGAAAATATCAGGATAAAAGCCTTTCTCTGTAAGGTTGATGTGGCCTCGGTTGCTTCTTAATGTTTTTAAAGAGATGCCCTTTTTTAATCCACTGGTTATAGGACGAAGTGTCAGGAACCCAGTAAAGCTCAAAGTAATCTAAGAATCTAAATTCATTTTGTCTCTAGTTGTGTATTAATACTTCATCACAAGTGAGTTGTGTCGCCTGAGCCCTGCCCTTCCCAGTGGCTCCTGCCACCAATTTTTTCTCCAAAATGATTTAACATCCATGCTGACCAATTCACTATGTAATAAAACTAGCTTGTCGGTTTACTTAGACAGCACCTAACTATTGGACCAACAAGTCCAGTTAATAGAAACCGAAAACAATAAAAATAACACCAAATTTCTTTAATGCAGAGTCTTCCCCGGGGGCATCACATCCCCTCAGATTCAGTCACTCCAGCCGCCTCGTTCCTGTTCTCCTCCGAGACAATCTGCAAAGGCAAATCCTCCCGAGATTTAGGCTTGTTGGGCGACTCGGCCAATCGCGGCATCTCGCCGTCTTCGCCTTGGCTCCCATTGGCCGGGCCTGGAGCCGTTTCCTCTTTCGGGTCGCTGCTATTGGTCAGGAAGGCTTGGTACTGGTTCCAGAAGCTCACGGGACTGCCGGTGGTGGGGTTGAGCGTGGGGGCAGCAGAGGCTGAGCTGGCCACACGAGGAGGGCGAGGGGCTGCCTGGCGGGGCGTCTTCACCACCCCCCCATGATGCTTCATGTGGCCCTGAAAACAAACATTTGTCCCTTAAAACAGCAAATGGTTTCACATGCAGATGCTGAAGTTGTGGGCTGAGAATGCCATCGTGGCAATGACACAAATGAAACTGTATATCAGCTGTAGTTGAACATGGAACTCCTGGTCAGTGGGTCTTTCTCAATATGCGTACTTGACCGTACTTGTGTTCTCGTGTACCCGTTTTACGTCATCTACCACTGCCATAAACCGGTTCCAATACTAAGAACAGAAGTACAGAAGACAATAAAAATCCCCAAATATCAATGACATAGCCTCACCAAATGAGACCAATCCCATGATTCATTGCAAGTTCATTCTTGGAAGACAAGTTAGCAAAACTACTCTTACCAAGACCACAAGTACGATCTTTGCATTCCTGGCATTGAGAAACACCCAATACTTCCTTACCTTGTGACTACATTTAATTAATCTAATACTTTTATTCAAAGCAGCTTACAGTAATTGGAAGGAGTGCACTCTATGCATACTCCCTAGAATCTGAAGGCAGGACCTCTACATTTGTAGCACAAGGCTCTACTTCCTGAAGTACAGGGGCAAATAGGACTTGAACTCTGAACCCTCAGATTACAAGTCTGATGCTGTACCAACTGAGCTATTGGGGCTGAAACATATAACTTGTGTATTATTCCAGGGGTGGGGAACCTGATCCATGGAGAGCTGGTGTGGATGTGGGTTTTTGGGATGACCTTTCAATCAGCCAATAATAAAGCAGTGGTTCTCAACTCCAGTCCTGGGGACCCACTGTTACTAGCTGATTGAGAGGTCATCCCAAAAACCCGCACCGGCCCTCCACGGATCAGGTTCCCCACCTCCGAATTAGTCAATGGACAGGGTGCTGCCCGGTCAGAGCTATACTTCAGAATATTCCACACAGGCTGCTCCCCAGGCCTTACCTTCAGCCCGCTACGGCTCGCGTATTCCTTGCCGCATTCAGAGCAGCAGTAGGTCTTCTTCTCAGGCGGGCGCTGGGCAGAGGGTGGGGTGATTTGGACATCAGGCCCCACCGCCTTGAACCTGCCCCCATCATCCCTGGGGGGTGAACTGAGAATGAGGCCCTCCCTGGCTTCCTTCCTGGAGGGGGCAGATGGCACTGAGACACTCTGAGTTTTGGTGAGTCCCCCACGTGCCACGTCCATGGGTGGGGCCTCTGGTTCGGGCACTGCCCCTTTGTCACTCTTCGGCACCGGGGCCCCGCTGAGGGCCAGTTCCAGGGGAGTCTCCACTGCAGGCTCAGGTGGATCAGCATTAGGAGCTACAGCAGGACCAGGGAGGGCTGGGTGTGGAGAGATTCGAATCTCGGGGCATGATTTGGGCTCACTGGTGGTGGTGTCCATGGCATCTGGTGATGGGCCAGGAGGGGGGCTATGGTTTCCCGGCAGGATTGGCAGAGTGATAATGGGGCCTGGGGTCTCAGGGGAATCCTCCTGTTTGGACTTGGTGCCCCTGGGGGGCGTGGCCTCGCTTCCTTCATTATGCTTCTGCAGGACGGTCTTAGCAGGAGAGCTGGGCGCAGGACTGGAGTGACCTGTTGGGGTGGGAGCAATGCTGGATTTTGGATCTGCCTGGGAGTCCTCACTAGAGGGCGCTCTGGAGCTGGAGACTGGCACACTGGCAGAGAGCACAGGGGGTTCGGAGCTGCCCAGTGGAACAGGGTCTGCGGATGGGTTAAGGGTTGGGTCAGGACTCAGGTCGGCTGGGGGGACTAGATCAGGACTGGAGGACCCAGAAGGGCTGTGGTTCAAACCCTCAGCAGAGAGCGGGGTGATGTTGACGGACAAAGGTGTGACACCACCCCCCAAGAAGGGGTTCGAACCCATAGACTGACTGCCGGTGGAAATGGGCCCGGAACCAAGGAGCTCACCAGTACCGACGCTAAAAAAGCGTGACTCGGCTTGGGGGGAGCCTTCGGGTTGCGGATGGGCACCCCCTGGTGGTAGCTGGCCGCCCAGGTGCATACGGATGTGGTGCTGGAGCACCAAGGCATTGGTGAACTTGCGCTGGCAGAGCGGGCAAGAGTTGTGTGCACGGGCCAGGGGCCGGGCACGGTGCGTGGCCTGGTGGGCACGCAGGTTGCCCTTGGTGGAGAAGGAGCGGCCACAGAGCCGGCAGGGGAAGGGCCGCTCACCCAGATGGGTGGCCTGGTGCAGCCGCAGCGCCCGAGGGCAGCTCAGCACCCGTAGGCACGTGCCGCACTGATTAGGTGCCAGGTTGGGCGGTCCGGCACCCACCATGCCCAGGCCGCCCACCCCAGTGCCGCTGCCCACGCCCAGAGCTGCCATCACCTCCCTGCTGAAGCCAGACGCCGTGGTGACAGGGAGGCTGCTACTGAAGCCACTGCCTGCGGTGGCGCTGTTCAGCACGGCCTCGTTAGAGCCCGAGGCCTGGGTCTCCTCCGGCAGCTTCTGCGGCTCCTTTTCTAGCTTCTCCACAAGCTTCTGTAGCTTGGAGGTGTCAGAGGAAGAGGAGGCAGAGGGGGAGGAGGAGGCCTGGGTTTTGGGGTAGGGGGAAAAGGGAAAAGTGAGCTGGGGGTGTGGCCCAGAGAGGTGGGATCCGGGAGGGGGCGGAGCAGTGGGGCGGAGCAGGGCCAAGCCAGGGTGGTGATGCTGTGAGGGGGCGCTGGGGAAGAGGAGCTTCGGAAGGTGGGCCAGCTGGGAGTAGGCGGAGTGGGGCAGCATAGCGGGGTGCGGTGGCGTATTTTCATCGAAGCGCTTGGCTCCTTTGTACAAGCTGGCAATGGACGCCAGGGGACTCGAGGAGGATGAGGATATGGTTGAGGAGGAGGATGAGGAAGAGGACGAGGCAGAGGAGGAAGGAGGGCCCGAGCCAGAGGAGACAGCGGCGGCCGCTGCTGCTGCAGCTGCTGCACGGTTGAGCTGTAGCAGGGAGTGAGCTGTGGAGAGCAGAGCCAGGTCCACGCTGGGCGGCAAGGGGAGTGTGGCTGGTGGTGGACGGGCCCCAGGGGTAGAGCCTAGTGAGAAGCCAGCAACTGGTGTGCCAGCCTCGGAGCCCTCCCCGAACACGTCGTCCTCACTGCGGCGCTTCCTGCGCTTCTGTGCCACGCTGGGGACAGCAGGTAGAGCGCTGGGGGCCGTCTGGCTCTGGTCGGACCCCACCCCAAACAGGGAGGGCGGCAGCAGGGAGAGGGAGAGCTCGGGATTCTGCTCGCGGTGCCGCAGGAAGTGGACCTTGAGGTTGCCACGCGTGGTGAAGCGGCTGAGGCAGACGGGGCACTGGTAGGGCCGCTCGCCAGTGTGTGAGCGCAGGTGGATCTGCAGGGATGAGTCGCTGCTGAAGAGCTTGCCGCAGAACCGGCAGGCATGGGACAGGCGCCCCATCGAGGACCCCGTGGGGCCCCCAGACCCAGAGCCTGACTGTTGGGGCTCCTGGGAGGGGCCCGGCAGTGAGGTGGAGGCTGGCAGGGGCGGCGTAAAGAAGGGCAGGCCGCTTGCACTGGCAGAGGTGGTGTTGGGCGACTTTTCGTGCAGGTACCGTGGGGGCATCCCCAGGGCCAGTGAGAGGGGGTAGTGGGAGGCAGATGTGGTGGCCGTGGAGCTCGAGGAAGAGGAGGAAGCTGCAGAGGACAAGGCAGTGGATGATGAAGAGGATGCCCGAGTGCTGTTTCCAGGATAAGCCCGGACGGCGGCGCCGCCCACTGCTTCATACTGCGGCTTCAGTGGCCGCAGAACATGTGACATAGGGTGGGGGGCCTTGGACTTGGACACAGTCTGGGGCAAAAGGGAGGGAAAACAGGCTAGGAGAGGAGGCGCAGGGGGCTGTGTGGGTAAGGGCAGGGGAGGCCCGGAGGCACTGTCACCTCCTTCCAAACAGAGCTGGGGCAGCGGCGGCGAGTCCAGGCTGCACGCCACACCGCCCAGCTGCAGCACCTGCTTGCAGATCTCCTCGGTCATCTGCATCTGGTAGATCTGCCTCTGCTGCAGCACCCGCAGCTCCTCCAGGATGACGGCAATGCTCAGGTGGGGGCGAGGCGGCTCACCGGGAATCGGGGCGGGCGTCACCGGACTGGGAGGGCCCTCGGGCACTGGGCTGGGGCTGCCCGGGTGAGGGGGGACACAGGAGGAAGAGGAGGACGAGGAGGAGGTGGTGGTGGTGGCAGAAACCCCCATCTTCGGGGAGGCCATGAGGGAGCGGGCTTGGCTCTGGGAAGAGGAGGCTGGGCTGGAGGAGTGCTGCGTTGGGGAGCGAGCCTGGGAGGAGAGCGAGGGGTAGGGGATGTCCGGGGAATGGGAGGAGGGACCGTCCGACAGGGAGGTGGGGTATGGGGCCGGCTGGCTGGGGGAGCGGGAGGCAGGGAAGCTCTCAATGGGGAGGGAAGGATTGTGGAGGCCCCCAGGGGAGGGGCAGGGCGCTAGGGGAGGTTGGCCGTCGGGCAGCAGAGAGGAGGCGGAGTCTGCCGTTAGAAAGGCAGACAGAGACTTGACGGCCACCTGCTCATCTGAGGAAACAGGAATGAGAGACAGAGCAGATTGTGTGGTTACCTCGAGCCTGTTTCCGAGATTCACCATAGGCTTCATGCATTTCAATAATGGCCTATCAGCTATGAAAGCACTTCTGTGTCGATTCTGTCCAAATGAAAAGGCTGAATAGATCCTCCGAGTAAAGTTGCCTCGTCTGGAGATGCCTGGTACACGTCACACAAAACACAGAGTGCCACAGGGGCTGTGACATATGCTGCGCACATTCTACCCGAGAAGCCAAAATGTTCGTTTCGTTTCCCTTCCCATGCACTCTTAGCAGGGCTTCTCAAACATTTTGATCAAAGGTCTGCATCAGATTTTTGTTCAAATACAGAGATCCAGAACAAATTTTCAATAACAAAGCTGCATTTAATGAACTTTAACAAATGAAGAATAACTTAGAGTATATTCATCAATATATAACAATAATAGGTACTGAAGATGTAGATCATCTCTGCACACATCTTCAGGTTAATCTGTGACCAGATAAAGAAGTCTGTCATTATTCTATTACAAACCTGTACTCACCTGTACTCACCTGTACTCACCCACTTATTGGGTTGTTGTTCTAGGATGGTATACAATGGCCTCCTTTTACCAATATGCTTTTCTTTTTTACATTCTTAGCTGGCTCTTCATCCCTAAACTCTTTATCTCTTTATCCTTCTCTATCTCATCACCCATCCAACCCATAACGGCCACCCCCCCCAACACACACACACCATTTCTCTTTCCACCAGTGCTAACAGCCAACCTTGCTGCCACGGCAACACATTGCAAAGGACAATGGCCATCACCACGGCAACCTCTAACCCCTCTTAACCCACCCCCTATTCCATTGGTTGAGTCTTTCATCTCTCTATCCACCCTTCCCCCCTGACCCCACAGGGTCAGAGGTCACCTCTCATTTAGGGGTCTTGGCCGTTGTCCAGTCGCTGTGATTGGCTAACAGACTTGACCCATGGAGTGCCAGGGGTCACATTCTTTCAGAGTCCTCTGCAGAGTGAGGGAGTGGCGAGCAAAAGAAAACACGCCAAGTGAGTGACAGACAAGGCGCTGGAAGGAGCAACATGGCCCCGAGAAGCTGAGCACCGTACCCAACGGCTCAGGAAAAGCACACAGGGCACCTGTGCTCACAAGTCCATGCGCATGGTGAATCGCGCGCCGCGCACAAGCACACGCATGCCAACACACCTCCTGGGACAGGAAATGGTGTGAAGGCCCACAACCACGTGCGAGTGTCTCTGTGTAAGTGGCGACTGTGCAGCTCTACACCTGCTCACAGTGATGGGACCCCCCCACACGCACACACACACGAACGCACACACTGTTCAGGGTCCTGGCGCTTGTTCACGGCTCACTGCTTAGCCACAAAGGCCTGGAAGGACAATGGAGCCTCATGCTGCTGCAGTTTCGGCAATTTCCCAGTATACCTCTGTCCTCCTCAGCATTCCTCCATCTCTTTGTCACACTACCTTCCTCTCTCTCTCTCTCTCTCTCTCTCTCTACTCACTCCGTGTTACCATTCGCTCTCAACAACCCAGCATATCTTTTGTCTCTGATACCCATACACGTTTACTAAATCCTCAGCATTCCCTCTCTCCCTCCCTCCCTC
>JAAGVU020000078.1:1125417-1138496 GCA_011763525.2 Mormyrus iriodes | reverse complement strand
CCCCCCCCCCCAAAAAAAAACTAATGAAAAAGATCAGAAGTCAGGGAAAGCCAAAAAACTGATATTAAACTGACACTCACCTACCCACCAGCACACATTATAAAACATGGAATGTAGTTTTAAATGGATTCGTCTTTTTACTTCCACCTTTTGCGTATTCAAGCCAATAAATGAGCATTTTTAAGTCAAGTAATGACCACGACTGCAGCAGAAATCGTTATAGTCTGGGGTCCACGTTTTAGGGTTATTACCTGCATATAGCACGAGGACAAGCCAGATTCAGAGTAAATATCAGTGCAGCGCAGATTATAACCTCGTCTGGATCTCGAACACCCATCGACTATTAATGACATGTTCGCCCGAACAAAAACTTTATTACACGTGACGTCCGAAAACCTATCATTCTTATAGTCGTTTATTTTGCATAAACTGATATTTTTATGCAAGGCTATACTCCCAACAATAGTTTTTAAAAGTTGTTATAGCTATTAATTCCCACATGCATGATATCGTGACTATGACAACTACTTCATACGTATTTTCTAAAGTTTTACGATTAAACAAATTATATCGCAAATAAAGCAAATGAACAAAAAAACTTGTTTAGATTTAGAGTTTAATACATAATAAGCATTCCACCAATTTTATCATCAACTACAAATATATGCAGAATCATCTAAACTTATTTTCTCAGCATTAAACATTATACAAACATCAGTGTACAAACGTAATCAATAAACCTAACTTTGCTTGCAAAGCATTTAATAATTTCTGTATAATTTCAACTTGAAATATCCGTGTTATTAGCTTATTATTATAACAATAATACGCGCTCCTGAATATGGGAATAAGAGAAGCCGAATTAAGGGAATTTTTCTCACCTTGCGTCAGTATCCGCGTGCTCCCGAGAACCGAGTTCACGAGCTGCTGGGGCCGTTTCTGTTTCCGGCGAGACATGATTCACGAGGGCACGGAGGGAGAGGGGGCATCAGCCAGCACAATACTTTACACGCTGGACCAACTCCAAAAAAGCGTCCCCAAAACTTTCTTCTGGGTCACACAATACAACCCCCTATATCGCCAAAAAGTTTTTCTCGAGTTTTAAAGCGAAATTACAGTAATCGGTGAGCACCATGTCCATAGTGATTAAACTCAAAAGTAACAGGGCAGCTTTGCTATCGACATCTATAGCTGCCGTGCGAATTTGCGAGTGCGCGTGTGTATGTATGTGTGGCTGTTTTTCTCAACAAGTCCCCTCTTTCTCCCAACTTACCCACCGTGCCCCCCCCAACACACACACATACACACAGTCTTCTTGTCCTCTCTTAACATTTGCATTTAAATAGCGAGGAACAACATCTCTCTCACTTTTTGGATAATTAATTCCCCTCCCCCACACTCTCACTCCACCTAGCGCTTTCATGAGATACCACGCCACTTATAAACCAATATTTGACGAGTTATACTACAGAGAACAGCACGGGCAATTGCCTTTCATATTGTCTGCGTCTAGGTTCTTAAGGTTATCCACTAGCGTGGTGGTTTTAACGATATATTTCATGACTAAAGCATTTGATCCGGCTCCCTGTGGCTAAATCCAAACAGCTCAACATCAAAAATCGACGATCATATAAAATAGCCTACAAAACAAATGCGTTGATAGTTTGATTGATCTCATAATTTAGCATAGCAATGTAAATTTTAGACGTTTTTTTTTTACAAAAATAAACTTCTTCAGAATTTCTTGGATGCTGTATTTACTGCCTTCGTTCCATACTGATGTACGCAGTTATTAACAAGTGATCTTATAATAGTTTCCGCATGAACGGCATTTATCATTTAGATTTTGGTAATAATTAAATTATTATTAATTATGATATGTTCTATATATAACTATTGCAAATTATTATACGTGCATAGATTGGTTTTTTTTTACTATGCAATATATTGTACAATGGGTGAAAACAATCTAGTCAGTGATCTTGGGTTCAGAACTTCAGGAAGGTGAAGGCGCTATGTCCAGATAGAAGGGCGGTTCCAAACTGTGCGCGAATATGCAGCGATCTACGTAGACAAGGCAATGTGTGAGAGCGCGCCTGTTCGTAGCCCCTCCTCTCCTTACTTGCGTACTTTTGCCCGAGCTCTATTTAAAAGCTAGTGAATGGATAAGAATTCGTAACAATGGCGGTCAGGACACACTCGGGTGAGCATATCTCTCGGAGCCTCAAGGGATACACTGTGCTACTGACATGGTGCACAATGGCCCCTTTTCAATCCCAGGACCTACTGCCATACCACGTGGAAGTGGAATAAGAGACATACAGAGGGGCAAAGAAGTCTGTACTTTTTAAGTCGTAGTTTATGCACCCTTACACTGAAGGGCACAAGGACCCACAAACCACCAGCAAAGTAGTACGGGAGAATTTATAGAAACGTATAAAAAAACCTATTAGTAATGCTGAATGTGTGGACTTACCAATGTTTGTTTAATGTAAAAGAAATGCACGCATTTCAACTAAAATATATTATTTAAAACTGCTATTTGTCATAATACGAGAGAGAAAAAAAACAATTACGTGCAGTGTCCTTCAAAACGAGGTGAGTGTTTAATTGCACGAGTAAAAACGGAACTCTACAGTAAGTTCCACTTACTACCGCAAGAGGGAGCGGACAGTTGCAACCTGAAATTGAGAGTCAATAGTGCGACCATTTTAACGGCTGCACTTACCTAAAATCAGACTTGCAAATAAACAAATAAATGAATGGAGGTCATTTCCACGAAATCTCTATAATAGATATGGTCATTGATATACATAAAAACGTGGCACAACAGGTCCCCTTAAGAACACCAATAGCACCATTTGCGGTGAGGTGTTTCAACATTGCAATAACACGAGTGACACTTAGAGGCTACAGAAAAATAATTCAGTACTAACAACATTTGATCCAATGTCTTATTAGTTACAATTATTCATAAATATTTCTTATTTAATCAAGCTTTTAGTTGGGTCATGATCATTATGTTACTCATATCGTTTACTCATAAACGGTTTAAACGCATGTGAGTACTTCAAGATATAAAACAAATTAAAGAATGCATGATTTAGATAATTACCGTGAATTATATGTATATTTCTTAATTTAATTGATTAATGCTGAACAGTAGTTCTTGATATTGCCATTCCAGTCAAAACCGATCATCCATCCATCCATCCGTTTTTAGTTTTTAGTTGCATTGGACTGTCTCATAAAAAAAATAAATTAATAAAATAAATGAAGAAATAAAGTGCCTGAATGTTACACGGCTTGATTTTGTTAGTTGCTTTGATTGTGAACATTAATTTTTATGAAATAGCAATTGTGTTGTTTTTGATATTCCCTACTGGCCCAGCAGGATCAGGGGAAACTGGGACAAACTCGGACACAGGCTGTATTTGCACACAAAGCACATAACACAGACGGGCGATAAAGTGATTCAGATCAAACAGTTGCCCTGGACTACCACAGCAGTGCGACTGGGAGATTTGGACCTGCCATCTTTGGGCCGCAAAGCATGTTTGCCATTGCCGTCCTCACAATGCTGTGGTAATGCAACTGTGAAAACCCTGTTTCTGCTTTCAGCTCTCATGTATCTCCTCTTCTGTATTTCATTTATCTTTAGGTGTTTAGATGGCTTGTTCGTTTGGGGTCAATTTTTGGTTTTAAGGAAATGGATTATCAAATAATTCAAATGGTAAAATGCTATTAACTTTAGTGGAGAATTTATAGTAGAAAGCATATTTATTGTGCACAAAAGTAACAAAATGACATTCCAGTTGAGTGTACGTTGAGCAAATGTAAATTACTTTGGTTCGTGACATTGCAGTCCATAATAGAAGCAGGTAGGTTAGATAATTCTACCACTAGTTCATTGTTCGCTGACGCCATTAATGTAATGGATGGTTATGTTAATGACCAACGTGATCGTTTGTTTCTTTCATGAAGGTTTTAACAGACCAAAATTTGCACATAATTGCTTTTTCAAACGTACCCCATATATATATATATATAAATATATATATTTCGAATTCATTAAAAAGAGGAGAAATTATTAATGCATATTATAATGAATCATTCAGTGAAACCAAAATTCACATTTTTTGCTGTATACCGACTGTTCCTTTAACACTTTATGGAGTAACGCAATTGTGGATGAATATAACAACTGTCGTAATGAGAGTAGTTTAAGCTGAACGTTGACAGATATGCAATAGGGCAATTATCTTTTTTTGGAAGTTTCTCATTTTAATGTATTTAAGATTCCTACACTGACAGTGCAGTTATTTATCAGAATCATCGATACACGCTTTCTTATAGACAGCCATCGCTTGTTCATAGTAACTCCGATGTAATGAGAAATGAGTAATTTATTTTAAAAAAACACACATATAAAATACATCAAGTCAGCCTGCATGTCAAAATTAAACTGTTTGTATCTGTATCGTTGTTATCGGTGGAAAAATACTGCGCATAATTTCACAAAAGCGTTTGCGAACTGCGCTCAATAACTTAGACCGCTCCTCTACTGTACACGCGACCTGTTGCATCCCTCTCCGCTGTATGATGATATGAAGTTATGATTAATAAATTTTTATGACTGCAATATTTCGTAAGTTTCTTTGTTATTATTGATTGGCCATGACACAGTCAAATGGGATAATGTAAATTACTCACCCAAAATCGAATCGCTGCCCTTTGGAAATTGTTTAAAGACGATAAAATGTTAGCTAGTATTCAGCCGGGATATCAACAATGCCATTTCCCGGCGTCTAGTTACCAAGGTGCGCAGTCGCCTTTCTGACAGTCCGCTCGGGACGCTGGGGAGCTATATTATTTGTAGCGTCGTCGTAAATGGGACAATTTAAAATATATATATATATTTTCCCCGTAACTACATTAGGGCATTGTTGTTCGTCGGAAACCCAGAAGAGGCGGGGAGGGCTGAGGGGTCTATGCGGTATCGAAAGAGAGAATTGGATTCCCGTCTTCCTGTCATCCTCCCTCCAACCCCTCCCATTCCCGTTCCTCTTTGTATTTAGAGAAAGCGGCCTGTGTGTCGGGCTCTCTTCTATGCGGCAGTGCTGTCTGTCCGCCCGACTGTCTGTCCGCACCTCCTTCTCCGCGGCTGATGAGACAGGGCGCATTATTTTGCGCTTGCGAGCTGTCGCGCAACTTCAGCTGCCCTTCAATCCATATTGTGCGTTAATGCAAAAAAACAACAACTTTGTATAGTGGGAATGTATTTTATCAGCTATGCAAGTATGACCCTGTGTCTGGTAGCAGTTACTACACCGGGATGTCCCGTTTGTTGTGTATGTCACTTCCTCTGTAGTGCCGTGTCTAGCCGTGTGTTCTGTCTCACGTAGCGGGATGTCTTTCCATAATACCCAGCCATATAACAAACCATATATTATACACCTTACCGTGTCCGAAGTGTGCCAGTCTTGTTACAGTATGAAAACTGACTTCTGAGACAAATTCAGCGTCAAGTTAGCTAGACGTGTCTATAGACCGTAGACTGATAGAGGCACATGAATCATATAGGCTCTTGGGAAGAATAGATTATAAGAAAGCCAGAAGGATCGCGGTTGAGTTTAACGTATCCAAAGTTCGTTTTGGATCTTCACAGTTATGAATCAATTGACCTAAATCGGTGCGTTTAAATATTCAGTGCAAGTATTTCTTCAATGTGTTCTCACACGTGTGGTACGTTTCCTTCCGCCATTATTACGTATTTGTGCAAACAAAGCTTTTCGACCGCGAGCTCAGCAGAAATAGCTGAATCGCTGATAAATCAATAACATAATAAGAATAACGCTGTGTTCTTCAGTTATTTTAATTATTAAATATTAAAAATGTTAATGATCTATTTTTAATCAATTTTTACATTCAAATGGGGTATGAGTATACATTGATTTTGTTATAAAAAACATTTCTAAAAAAATATTACCATAAAAAAGAAACCTTTGTCTAGGAAATGCAGACACCTCGATTATTTAAGCTATATGAAACCATTCTCTCAGACTTCGGGCTGACCGGGTCTCTGCATTCTGAGGAGGCCCCTCACTTGCGTTTCGTATGGACAGCTCACCTCCACTTTCTGAGTGCAGCGCCGTTATTGTGTTATGACATAAACGAGAGACCAATAAGACCAGTGGAACTTCTATTTTCCCGTTGCTTGAACCGCTTTCAGATGTCTCCTTCGCGTGGAGCCGGTATATGATGTTGCCGCATTTCTCTTGATTGCAATTTTTCCGGAATGTCAGCTGCCTTCTGATACCTGCCATTAGCGTCACGCATAGCCATGGAGACCATCTTCTAAGGAAAAGGATTTTTTAAGGTGCATCCATTGCAGGGTTGGGGTCTTTCTGGAATGCATTCATTAATTCTAATCCAAATCCGGAAATGGAACTGCAGTTGGCATTGGAAAAAAAACTATATGGAACAGAATTGGAATTGAATTCGAATTTCAGGGAGATTTAAATTCCAACTCCACTTCCATTTCCTGATTTGGATTGGAATTGATTAATGAACTCCAGAATGGCCCCAACCCTGATCCAGTGCTTAAACATGCCTTACATACATGTCTTGGACCTGCACAGAAGCTAGTAGAGGTTATCAAGTTATGCGTTAAACAGTAGCTGTAGAGAGTACCTTGCAAAGGTGTTAAAAAAAGTATCATCCCCCTTGACGTTTTCCCAGTTTTGATGCATTACAACCTGGAATTAAAATGGATTTTTATTTGGACTTTATGTAATAGACTTAACAATTCAGTCCAAATTTTTGAAGTGAAGTGGCATGAAAATAAAATAGAGTGAGAGAGAGAGAGAGAGAGAGAGAGTGTGTGTGTAAAAATGTAAAACTTGTGAGTGAATTTCTGTTCACCACCCTTAGATAAGATCTGGTCCAACCAATTAACTTCAGCCATATCATTAGTTGATTAAGGTCCACTTGTGTGCAATCAAAGTGTCATATGACCTGAAACATGATATCTGTATAAACAGACCTGTTATGAAAGACTGCTGACTGTAACATCACTAAGCAAGCAAGATAAAGACAAAGGAGAATTCCAAACAGGTCAGAGATGATGTTGTGGTTAAGAATAGATCAGGGTTAGGTTATAAAAACATCCCCAATTTTGAATTTCCCACAGAGAATCATTAAACATATTATAGCAAAATGGGACCAATATGGTACTGCTGTGATCCTGAGAAGAGAAGGCCACCCACCAAAACTTACAGACTGGGCAAGGAGGGCATTAATCAGTGATGCAACAAAGACACCAAAGATAACAGTGGAGATGCAAATATCTATCCATAGGACCACTTTATCCTGTACACTGCACAGGGTGGGGCTTCATGGAAGAGTGGTCAGATAAAAGCCATTGCTTAAAGGAAAAAAAATATGACACCTCATTTGGAGTTTGCCAAACAGCAAGGTTCTCTGGTCAGATTAACCTAAGGTTAATTTTGCACCTTCCAAGTGGTAGGCATGTTGTGCAAATCAGATGATGCCCCCAAATCCATTTTAATTACAGGTTGCAATGCAACAAAACAGGAAACACACCAAGGGGGAATAGCAAGGTATTGTAATTTTAATATAATCTGATATCTTTTGAATATGTTATTTTCTTGCATCTAAGGTGTCCCCAGCAGTGTGGCCTGTGCTTCCTGGCATCAGCTCCAGGTTCCCCAGTGATTTCACTCACATCCTAAGCTGCCATCTAGAACAGGCTGAAATTAAGCACCACTGGCAGCATCACTGGCCATAATGCAGTTGCAGCTGCTCCAGAATGTGGAGTTGACCTGATTGGTCCAGGACGACATGCACAGTAACTCCCTAACTGTTGCCTTGTGGACACTTTCCGCAAAGTCTGTCTGTTGGACATGTTGAGCCATGTTCTCGATAAAGACTTTCTGTGATTGTGGATTTCAGACAATAGCCAAAAAAAAATCAAGTTGACTTGTTTTGGAACCAATTAGATGCTTAATTATTAAGGGCACTGAACTGTAAGTAATCTGCTTAATACAATTATTAATTATTTCACTGTACATTTAAACATATTTTAAAGATTTCTTTTTGTCTACTCTCCAGCAGAGGTTGCCAAACTGTCATCCATTTGGTGAACGGTGAAACCCATTATGCATCATAATTCGATTGTTTAGCATCAACTAAGTCAATTGAAGAGCTCAGTTGATACACAAATTGGCGCAGACAGTACACCACCAGGAGCAGGATTAAATGTGTTCTGAAGAATGAGAGGAGGGAAAATCCAGCTGATGGGCTCTCCAGAACTTTTTACTGCAGACAGCCAAAGTGACATGGTATCCAGTACTTGTTAGGGTGATTCATGTTCTATCATTATCATGTATAGTGAGGAGTTCTGTGAATAGCATTTTAGTATATCAGAAGTATGGCGACCACCTAATGCATGTCAGGGAGGACACTATGAGCTAGGACAGGATTTGTAAACTACCGTTTCAATTAAAAGGACCTGGATTTCACTTAAGCACTGACTTGCTGTGTGCTGATTGGCCAGTCTCCTATAATCATGGAAGTGTCACTAATGTTAATGTGAAACAGCTGGATGAGTCTTTCAATCAAGGAAACAAACCATTCAAAGCACAAGAATTGAACTAATTAACCGAGCATAGGAGCTTTTCAGTTTTAAAGTACTTTGTAAAACCTGAAGTGGTTTTACAAAGTGAACATGGACTAGATGGTCACCCTAATCAGAAGGTACACAGACACACTTGGGGGACCCAATGCACAGGGGGTTGTTTTAGAAAGCATTCTGTCTGTCTCCAACAAAACCGGTAACTGCGTTTAGGTGTCAGTAAGTGGGTAAATTTCTAGCGAGTTGGCGATGGTGTCAAAATAACCATTCCCTGACCGGGAATCGAACCCGGGCCGCGGCGGTGAGAGCGCCGAATCCTAACCACTAGACCACCAGGGATATCTGTAAACAGCTATTCAAATAATAGGTTATATATTATTATATCCTTATAGCCATGAAGTATAATGTCTTCCTAAAGGTTACGACAGTTCTATGAATAAAATAACGAGTTGCCTCAACTGACAGGATACTTGCCTCTGTGGACGTCCAAATATTTGTCCTGTAGACCATTCGTTAATTAAACACAGTATTGTTTGAATTCCTAAATTTGACACATGGTTATACTGTTCGGTTCTTAGTTTATTTTCCAGTTATGAGAATTTAGTTAGTTTACGCTTTAATTGCTCGAACCAAACTAACTATAGAACTCCGAGGAACGTTATTTTATAGCTGTAACAACAGCTAGGTGGCGCTGTAACGTGTAGTCTATAAAGCGCTGTCCACTTCCGCCCTTTAGAGGGCACCATTTCACCATAATTAAAGCCACGAAATGGCCACTACAGGGCGGTACGAAACATTTTCTCATAATGATGTATTTCAGCTAAATTTTAATCAGTATCGTCAAATTTTTATTTACTTGGGTGCGATGGTTGATTGACCTATTGGCAAGATAATGACACGAGACGTTCAGATACTGAAAAGTTTTTATTTAACCTACTTTTGGTATTTATTTGTCGAAGTTCCTCTTTACGAAAATCTTACAAAGCCAATTATCATTCTTTTTCAGTTGGCAAACACTTATAACTGTGATTTTGACATTTTGTTTTAATTTATCAAGCTTTTTAAAGCATGAAACTATAGTTTGTGAAATGTGATTTTCGTGTGCGACGTTTTATATCCATTTTTTCTTACTGTTAACCTCCCGGTTTCATTTGCTGTGTTTTCTGTGATTAAAACATACATGCACTTGCAACAGTTATGCAGTTTTAGGCCAATATAGTGTGATTTATGAATGGCTGCCTTTATTATAAGAGTCAGTGTGGGAATGTTTGTAATGTGTCTTTTTTTTAATGCCCGTGGCTGTATTTAAAGGCTACGCAAGGGCTTTTTAATTGATTAGGTTTCAGTTTCTTTATTACAGTCGTCCAGTCGGGCCAGCACCTATAATAGCTTGTTTTTTTGTGAGTTGCCTGGCACTGCTCCAAGGCTAATTACTGAAAGTATGAATGAACGGATGAATGGATAGGGCTTGAAATGCAACAACAGAGCTTTTCAATAGAAATGAAACCTTTCAATTACAATGACTCTGGGAGAAAATTTGTGACCACAAGCTAGAATATGTAGTAGGCCAGTTGTAATGTCATTATTCTTGCATGATAAATATTTATATTTTTAATCCTATTCATGTTGATCATCATGTCATCAGTAATCATGACTATATTGGATAAAGAATATGGAAAATGGATGGACGGATGTAACAATACGTAAAGATCATAATAAACTGCATGAAAAACTCAAAACAGAAACATGAACCACAAAGTAGCAATGCTTCTCTCGCTCTCCCCCACCCATTTTTTTTTTTAGCACCCATCAATTTCTCATCAGCACAGCGCAGGTCATGTGATGGCCACGGCTTTAGCCATCCTCAAAGGTCGGTCAGTTAGTTAAGCAGCCAGGCACATGGGATAAGCGCCCCCTAGCGGCAGAGCTGAGCCTCTGGCATGCGGACAGGCGACAGCTGCGAACAGGAACCCGGAGGTGCAGGTGAGTGTTCCACAGTTTCTGGGGTTAGGGGTGAAAGTTGAGGCACTCGATGGTAAGTAAACGGGAACCAGCAACCGGGGTGGGCGGAGGAGCAGGGACAGCAGGTGGCTGGTCCTCATCTCTACTGTGACAGACTGGGATTTAGGCAAAGGAAGCGCAAGCTGATGTCTCCTAAGGTTTCAGTGCTCTGCCTCTGCCCAAATCTTACAGACTCATTCAGGCGGAAAAGCAGGTGATGCTTCCATCTTTTGATAGCAAAATAAGACACTAAAGAAGAACACAAAGCACAATGAGAAACTCTCACTTATTCGTCCATATGTTGAAAGTACATTCTGTCCAGGGTGTCCCCTGCCTCGTGCCTCATGTTTCCTGGGGTTGGCTGCATCCTCATGATAATCCAGTACTGTATGTATCGATGTTAAAAACAGTCTGTTCAATCTAATTCTATTCTAGTGCTCTACGCTGTGATTTAATTAATAGTAAATCTGAAGCATAGGGCAATCGGACAGGCACATGGAGAACCTGAGGTGGAAAGTTTTTGTCTATTGGATTATTTTGGGCAGCATTATAAAAATGGAGGGTCATCTTGATTGTCTTTCGGTTATCCAATCGAAGCCCGCAGCAGGATAAATGCTGTCTTTTAAACAGGTGTGATGTTCTGAGCAGGAAATCTTCAGGTGACTCTCCCGTAAATATTTGGTTAATGCCTTGGTTAATGTGATGTTTGAATGTGCAGAGAAACAGTAGTTCTGAACAATGTCGCAGTGGGAGAATATAGTGACAAAGAGCTGCCATAGTTCTCACCTGCTAAACACCTGTGCAGTGTGGTGCCCTCGAACGGTCACCTGAGCACGGTGCTGAAAAGTGTATTTACTCTGCGATGGTGAGTGCATGTACTTAACCTTTAAGCTTCTCCAAACAAAAACATCTCTTCGGTGTATAAATGCAAAAGACAGCTAGATGATTATTAGTTCAGCATCAATAGATAGGTAGCAAATTGCAGTACTGTCGGCTAGGGTGCATTGAGCTCAAGTTAGTTTCCAGTGTCCACAATTAGGGCACCCAATACCATTATGCTATTACCAGTGCAAAGTAATAAGTGATGACTGTGTGTTCAGCACTAGCTTGGCAGGGTGAATGAGATGTTTCCAACGCTGGCATCTACACAATTGCGAACAGTATAATGCATAATTACAGAGCAAGCATACAGTTATTTTCAGTAGCTGCTGAATCCAGTTTATATTAAATACTAAAAACAGAAAAGCATATAAAGGAAAATGACTAAATTAATATTGAGCGGTGTTATATACATAAATGTTGTCACACACATAAAACAAAAATAAAGCTATACACTCATAAATGTATACGTAATTACACAAACATTCACAAACACAGAAACACACCAGTGAACACTCATAAATTGTCACATAGATTAGTAAGTCCAAAAATCAGTAACCAATCAGTAATCAGTCACGGATACCGCGACACAGTAGCATTTCCATGGTGTCAACTAGTGATGGACAAGATGATGCTTCATGAACCATTTGCTGTATTTTTTTACCCCACTAGATGGTACTCTTGGTATGCTTTAGGGCATGCTTTGTGCCCTTTTTTGAAGGGAGTTCATCACCTAGTGGGGTCAAAAAATACAGCAAATGGTTTATGAAGCATCATTTTGTCTATCACTAGTGTCCATAAAGACCAAGAGCCTCCTGCAGGTGGAACATAAGCACCCCATGTGTCAGGACCACTTCGTCTCACCCCCCCACCCATCCACTGCTCTGCGCTCACAGCTTTTGCCTAATCTATGCACGGGACACCTGAGGCAGGTGGAAAGCATGCCCATTCAGTGTTTCCAGTGCAAGATAATCCTACTGCCATGTAATACCTGCAATGACCAGCAGGGGGCGACAGCAGTGATATGCTGGCACTGTGAGGTATCACTATGCATTGAGTACACCCAGCCCCTCCTAGGAAGGCCAGTGGAGCCCCCAGTGGAACTCTCCACCAGTAGGCACTCCACACACCAGGAGGTGCTGTATTGTTACTCCATGGACATGCAGGACATGAATCTCTCTGGATCCTAATCTCAATGCAGCAAGGAGTGGATCAGGAAGCTGTGGGAAATATAATTTAATTTATGTGCATAGGTGTGGTTATATATTTGCATGCATAATTTAAGCTTGTCCTACTATAATTCTGTGTAATTTCTGTGCTTGAGTCTGCATGTGTGCTGAGTGCGTACCTCAGTGTTGAATGTTACTTCCCACACCATTGTGTGTCAAACTCACCTATGTGTCTAAGTCAGTGTTTCTTGATCCGGTCCTTGGGGACCCCCAGGCGGTCCAGGTTTTTGCTCCCTTCCATTTGCCTACTGGGAACTGACAGGGAGCAAAAACATGGACTGTCTGGGGGTTCCCGAGGACTGGGTTGGGAAATA
>JAAGVU020000078.1:1102399-1113211 GCA_011763525.2 Mormyrus iriodes | reverse complement strand
CAAACGCAGCCACAGGTACAAGTCGCAGGAACTGGGAGCCCTGCTTCTGCCCGACCACCAGGAGTCACCCTCACCACAGTACCACAGCAGGTAAGCTATTAAACTGACTAGGCAAGTGATGTGGATTTAACATGGCCATACATCAAGTTCACCAGCTGTGTGCAGTTTGACAGATTGTGGCTGTGCCTTTGGCTATGAGATGTTGATAATTGATATTCAGTTTAACAAAAAATTTGAAGATCTAGTTTTGCTCCTGTCTTTGCTCTGAGCGATAAAGAATGGCGTCTGTTCCTTGTATGCTTCTTCAATATGAGACACATTCACTGTACTCATATTTTAGACCAGTGTTTTCCCATTCGGTCCTCAAGGGCCCACAGTTCAAGTGCCAGTTCACATTTTTGCTCCCTTCCAGTTCCCAGTAGGAGCAAAAACGTGGACCAGATTGGGAAACACTGTTCTAGACGTAGGAGCTGTTTATTTTTGATGTTTTTAATAGCCTATCTAAGGTGGAATGAGTTTCTTAGTAATGTATCTGTCCACTAGGGGGAAGCCAAGAGGATCACACTGGTGTTGCAGCAGCCCGCCGGGGCCGGTCAGGGCGCGGCGGTGGCTGGTGGGACAGCGGTAGCTGGAGCTGCGGTGGCTGGGGCTGGACAGCAGCAGCAGCAGCAGCCCAGGCTGGTGCTGGGATCTCTCCCGGGGAAGCTAGTTCTGCAGGGCGGGCAGCTGGCAGCTCTAACGCAGGCCAGGGCCGGGCAGCCAGGTGGCCAGCCGAAAGTTCTCACCATCCAGCTGCAGGTGCAGCAGCAACCCAATGCACAGGGATCCAAGGTGAGCGAGGGAACTCCCAGGTCTACTTTGGGGATGAACAGCAGTTTGGGAAAACCATATCGAAGTTATTTCAGTAATTGTTGGACTTTGTATATCCAAGATGGCCTGATTATGCGACTGCTAGCTGAGAATTAGCGGCTATTACATTTCTGCTGACTCTGTGTTCTGCCTGCAGTTTCAGCTAGTCACTGGGTCACCCTCTAGTGGCAGCCCGCAAGTAGTGCAGATCTCCCAGGGCCAGGGAGGCCAGAGGCTGGCGGTGCCACTCAAGCTCCTCCTGCAGCCGCAGGTACGTTTGGGTCCTCGGGTGGTGCTGGGGTCCGTGATCCAGTGGCTCGTTTTGTGGAGTTTTCACTTCTGGGGTTTTCGTCGTTTCCCACCAAGGCTGGCTCCACCTCTGCTGCCGGGGGTGCGGTCTCCGTTGTTAAGGTGATAAATACATCTGCGGGTGGCGGCCCCTCCACTACCACCACGGCGTCGCTGGCAGGCAGCTCCACGGCGACAGTGCGCTCCCCAAAGACCCTGGAGCCTCTGCGCCGCGTGGAGACACTGTGCAAGCAGGAAAAGGCCAACCGCATTGTAGCAGAGGCCATCGCCCGCGCCAAGGCTCGCGGCGAGAGGAACATCCCGCGCGTCCTTAACCTGGACGAGCTGCCCGCCACGACTGGGCTCTCCTCGCCGGAGCAGGGGGCTGCTGCGACAGCCGGCGCTGCTGGTGGTAAGAGGAAGGGTGGAGGGGGTGGGGCCAAGAAGAAGAGCTCGTCCTCGATTGGAGGGAAGGCCGGAGGCGGAGCTGGAGAGAAGAAGGGGAAGGCGAAGGCTGGCAGCGGATTGCTTGGGGCTGGAGGAGCGGGAGGCACTGGAGGAGTCGGGGGCAACAAGAGCAAAAGTAAAGCCAAGGCCAAGTGAGTCTCCGCCTGCCTCTTTCCCTACCTAGATGTGAGTATAAGTGGCGAGTAGAACTAACCTTGAATTTCCCCATCATTAGCACAATTACCCCAGTTGGGGGCAAAAAGAGGAAGAGGGCAGCCTCCTCAGATCACTCAGAAGGGGAGCTGAGCCCCCCTGCTTCTCCACGTGCACTAGAGGAGGAGATGCTGCAGGTAATGCTGGCATCGCCCCGTAATCGAATCCGTATTTGCGTCTGTGCGGCGGGCTTCCACAGGCGTGTCTCCACGGTGACTGATTTGGAAGCACGCAAATCGGTTTATTGTAATGTAACGTTTTTTTTGTCGTCTTCCTCATGCCGTAGAAGAGACGTTCCAACCGGCAGATAAAAAGGAAGAAATACACAGAGGATTTGGACATAAAGATTACAGATGATGAGGATGAGCCGGATGAAGATGTGGATGTTACCAGCACGACTGTGTCTTCAGGCCAAATGGTTGGTCTTGGCTCTGTAGCAGGGCAGCATCTGCAGCAGGACTACGTCGCGGTGGATGGGGATGGCCTTCCCAGCATGCAGTTCTTTGTGGTGAGTTTACTGCTCTGGGGGTCATGTGGTCCTGAACATAATAGTGTACCAGGGCCAGTGTTTGAGGGTGGTATGAGTTGGCCTTATCTTTAAGGCTGTGGACTGGCAAATAGAGAGAAATTTTTCTCTTTCTGTGTCTTTCTTTGTCTGTCTGTCTAACAGGAGAATCCCAGTGAGGAGGATGCTGCCATCGTGGATAAAGTTTTGTCCATGCGGGTCACTAAGAAGGAGGTATGTCCCCTAGGCTTTGTGGCGGCTCTGCTGTAGTCATTCGTATTTAGGTGTTTTTTTTTTTTTGTTTTTTTTTTTGTAGTTGTAATTTGAGTTGCCTTCCAAGCAGCACTGCTTCAATCTTCCATGTTTTGCAGGTATCTCCTGGGCAGTATGTCAACGTAGAGGAATTCTATGTCAAGTATAAGAACTAGTATGTATCTCCACTCCATGATTTTAATATTGCATAACCAGACTGTACCCGTATACCTTTGCCTGCCTTTTATGTCCCTAATGAGCTAAAGTTTCTGCTTTTCCCAGCTCTTATATGCATTGTGAGTGGGCCAGCATGGAGCAGCTGGAGAGAGACAAGAGGATCCACCAAAAGTTGAAGAGGTTCAAGACTAAGATGGCCCAGATGAGGAACATCTTCCAGGAGGTGAGTTTACTAAGACTTTCACCAACACAGCATAAAACTGCAGTTCTTGACTATTTTCTGGGCCAACTCTCGTCATTGTCTTGCCATGTTGGACTCTGCAGGAAGAGGAACCTTTCAACCCAGATTATGTGGAGGTGGACCGTATCCTGGATGAGTCTCACAGTGTGGATAAGGATAACGGAGAGGTTAGAATTTGGTTACTCTGATCTGTCTGCTTTCAGATTGCTATCGCGATTTATCATCAGTTTATGTAATGGCAATAGCAGTCTTTCAAGGCTTCCTGGATGCAGGGTGTGTTCTCTCTTTCTGGGGTGTATCTGAGTGCCCTCTTTAACGTGGCTTTGTCCCCGTAGCCGGTGGTGTACTACCTGGTGAAGTGGTGCTCTCTACCTTATGAAGATGCTACCTGGGAGTTGAGGGAAGATGTTGATGATGCCAAAATTGAGGAATTCAGGAAGATCCAGGAGCGCCAGCCACGCCTGAAGCGAACGGTGAGACTCAAGTTGTGAAGCTTTTGTTTGCTGGCTGGTCATTCAGTCAGTCATGACTTTAACTGCATTTGGTTTAGAAGAATTTCATTTTCAGCCTTAGTAGAATGACTGTTACCTGCTGTTGATTTTACTTATCTATTTATTTATTTATTTTGACCCCTCGCCTTCCCATTTATGTTTCCCGCAGCCCCGCCCACCTGCCAGTTCCTGGAAGAAGCTGGAGGAGTCTCGTGAGTACAAGAACGGGAATACGCTCAGAGAGTACCAGCTGGAGGGTGTCAATTGGCTTCTCTTCAATTGGTACAACAAGTACGCACACATTTGCTCCCGTATGATTTTTGCTAAGTTGGTCCGGTACTTTGCCTAAATCCAGCACCGATTCATCTGCTTGTAAATCGCTTTTCCTACCCTGCCTTTTGGAGTTACGTACTGCTGTAAGCAATGACATTCTCTTCCACGCCACCTTCAGGCAGAACTGTATCCTGGCAGATGAGATGGGTCTGGGGAAGACCATCCAGTCCATCGTCCTGCTGTCAGAGGAGTTCGGTGCTGGTGTGCAAGGCCCCTTCCTGGTCATTGCCCCTCTCTCTACCATCACCAACTGGGAGCGAGAGTTTGCCAGCTGGACAGAGATGAATGCCATAGTGTACCACGGGAGCCTGGCCAGCAGGCAGATGATCCAGCAGTATGAGATGTACTGTAAAGACGAGAAGGTATAGCCAGCTAACTTCTATATCATTGCAGGCTGATGAAAACCATGTATGTCCGCTTGTGGCAATTGTGATGTTTTACTAGTAGATGGAATACACCCAGTCTGTTGATAGTTTTACAATTAATTAACCGATGAAAAAATGTATCGTACAATGTTTCCTTCTCGTATTTATGTTTAATAACTGTTGGACTATAAAAACGAAACTGAAAAAATTACCACCACACCACCACCATCTTTTATATTGTTTATCCACAATATCTCCTTTCAAAAAATGTTGTGGCTGTTGAGCTGTCGCTTTCTTCACCACCACTTCGGTGCTTATAGTTTCCAATACTTACCAAAACAATAGCATGTGACGTGCTCCGCTAGCCGTATTTAATAAACATAAGGATACGCAGAATTTATACAGACTACTGACTTTTGGGCGTCACAATTCGCATCTCATTAATACTAATCTGCTTAACAAACTGTTGGTGTCAGTAAACTTCTGTATAGTACTGAAAAGCCGGCATCCAGACAAATGTTTTACCCATCATCTAATGCGCTGGTGATTATTGTGCATGTGTGATATAATCGCGAGTATATTGTGGCGTGTTTGTGACAGCTGTAGATAGCGATGCTATATGCATGTACACAATTGGCGTGCCTGACAGTGTGTGCAATTTCTCTCCTTTATTCTTAAATTGATTTATTGAACTCAATGCTTATATAGTAAGATGATTCACCTGCTGTTTTCATTTGTAATTAGGCACAAATTTACATTATTATTATATATTTTTTTTTTAATATACAGCTTTGCAACACGTACGGCTTTTTCCCTCCCCATTAATTTTCATAACTGTGAATTTTCCCCTGTCCTCCACAGGACCACTTGATCCCAGGAGCGTACAAGTTTGATGCTCTGATAACTACGTTTGAGATGGTGCTGTCAGATTGCCCTGAGCTACGGGAGATCTCCTGGCGTTGTGTGATCATCGACGAGGCCCATCGACTGAAGAACCGTAACTGCAAGCTCCTGGACAGCTTAAAGATGCTTGACTTAGTGAGCTTTTCACCCAGGAAGAAGGCTACTTGTTACAGGAATGCAACTTGATGGTGGTAGAGCTGTCTGTTTCTAGGGGCTTGGCCTCGTCATTGATGGTATTATGTGTCGTTTCTCTATCTCAGGAACATAAGGTACTGTTGACGGGCACGCCTCTTCAGAACACAGTAGAGGAGCTCTTTAGCTTGCTACACTTCTTGGAGCCTGCCCAGTTCCCCTCAGAGACTGAGTTCCTGCGTGACTTTGGCGATCTTAAGACCGAGGAGCAGGTCCAGAAACTGCAGGCCATCTTGAAACCCATGATGCTTAGAAGGCTAAAGGAGGACGTGGAGAAGAATCTCGCTCCCAAGCAGGAGACCATTATTGAGGTACGCCAGCACGTATGTGTGCGATGACGCCCTCGAGGTGTCAGATCAGCGCACTGCTGAACGCTGCATGTCGTTTCTCAGGTGGAGCTGACGGACGTTCAGAAGAAGTACTACCGCGCCATCCTTGAGCGCAATTTCAGCTTCCTGAGCTTGGGGGCCACGCAGAACAGCAACGTGCCCAACTTGCTCAACACCATGATGGAACTGCGCAAGTGCTGCAACCACCCCTACCTCATCACAGGTACCGCCATGGCCGCTCGCCTCTTGTGGCTGCCGAGTCCCGCTTCGGCCTTTCCCGCCTCACCCCTTCATCCATTCCAGGGGCAGAGGAGAAGATCGTGGCAGAGCTGAAGGAGGTCTACGATCCCTTAGCCCCTGACTTCCACCTCCAGGCCCTGGTGCGCTCGGCAGGGAAGCTGGTGCTGCTGGATAAGCTGCTCCCACGGCTAAAGGCCGGGGGCCACAAGGTGCTCATTTTCTCCCAGATGGTTCGGTGTCTGGACATCCTGGAGGACTACCTCATCCACAAGAGGTACGCTGGGCAGAAGAGTGACTGCGTGAGGCTGTATCTTCACTAGACCATTTTAACAAAGCATGAAGTGTCCCTATACACTGTCAAATGGTTGTTATTGAAATAGGGCTATTGATGGCTTGCGTCTTCTAATAGAATTTAAAATTTCTATCAAACATGGAGTTTGAGGAGTACTTGCAAAATCGAGCTTGTATGTCTACTGATACTCGATCCTGTCTTGCCTTGGCATCAGTTTGTTTGGTCATATGTTAAGAGGACATTCTGTCTGTTATCTGTATCTGTATCCAGGTATCTGTATGAGCGTATCGATGGCCGTGTCAGGGGAAACCTGCGACAGGCGGCCATCGACCGCTTCAGCAAACCTGACTCCGACCGTTTCGTCTTCCTGCTGTGCACCCGTGCCGGTGGCCTGGGAATCAACCTGACCGCTGCTGACACCTGTGTCATTTTCGACTCAGACTGGAACCCCCAGAATGACCTCCAGGTGAGTGTGCCTGCCCCCGAGCACGGAGGACGTGCCAGTTTTCGCCATGTTTTGGGGCCATGCCTCCAGATCGAGCCCTACTGCTATCTCAGGCACAGGCACGATGTCACCGAATCGGCCAGTCCAAGGCGGTGAAGGTCTACCGCCTGATCACCAGGAACTCGTACGAGCGGGAGATGCTGGACAAGGCCAGCCTGAAGCTGGGCCTGGACCGCGCTGTGCTGCAGAGCATGAGTGGCAACAAGGATAGCAGTGTCAACGGGGTGAGACTTGTCGCCAGTGCCAACACCCCTGGAGCAAGTGTTGCACTTTATAGACGCTCCCTGGATTTTTCCACACAAAGTGCAGGTTGTAATTTTAGACACTTGTCACTTTCCCAGATCCAGCAGTTTTCCAAGAAAGAGATTGAGGACCTACTGAGGAAAGGGGCTTATGCGGCCATCATGGATGAGGGTGATGAGGGCAGCCGCTTCTGTGAGGAGGACATCGATCAGATCCTGCAGAGGAGGGCTACCACCATCACCATTGAGAGCGAGGGCAAAGGTTCCACCTTCTCCAAGGTGTGTATGCATGCATGCTGGCAGCATCTTTAAACGATTGCCAGGATTATAAGTTATGTGAGAAGTACTGGGGTCTGTCTGCCTGCAGGCCAGTTTTGTTGCATCCGAGAACCGGACGGACATCGCGCTGGATGATCCAGAGTTTTGGCAGAAGTGGGCCAAGAAGGCAGACATAGACATGGACACCATCAACAGAAAGGTGTGTGCGCGGACCTGCCGGTGGGTGTCTCCTGACCGGGCTTGTCTTAGCCTGTTCTGAACCTCCCTGTTGCGCTTGCATAGAACACTTTGGTGATCGACACGCCCCGTGTGAGGAAGCAGACTCGGCAGTTCACCCTCCGTGGCGAGGGCGGGGCTGATTTCTCGGACCTGGACAGCGAGGACGAGTACACGGCCCACAATTCCCGGCATGCCCGAGCCTCCCGCCGCTCAGAGCGGCACTCCGGGGGTGGCTACGGCCGCACAGACTGCTTCCGTGTTGAGAAACACCTGCTGGTGTATGGGTAGGTACCTCTATCTGCTTCTCTGATCCCTCATCCCCTGGATCCGGGGAGCAGTCTTTGGAATCCCATCTTCGTCCCTTGTTTTGCCAGGTGGGGGCGCTGGCGGGATATTCTGTCCCACGCCCGGTGCAAGCGGCGCCTGGGTGAGCGGGACGTGGAGACCATCTGCCGTGTGATCTTGGTGTTCTGCCTGCTGCATTACCGTGGTGATGAGAATATCAAGAGCTTCATCTGGGAGCTCATCACCCCACCGGAGAACGGCCGAGCCCCCCACACCCTCCTCAACCACTCCGGTATGCCCTCCTCCCCCTAGTTAAGCAATTTTATATATATTTTTTTTTTTTATTAGAAGCAAAGTTGTGTGCTCCACGGCGCTCCCCTCTGATGGCCCCTGTTCGCTGCAGGCCTCTCCATCCCTGTGCCTCGTGGAAGGAAGGGGAAGAGGGTGAAGGCTCAGAGCTCCTTCGACGTGCAGAAGGTGGAGTGGATCCGAAAATACAACCCAGACTCTCTGTTGCTGGATGACAGCTACCGGAAACACCTCAAACACCAGTGCAACAAGTACGTCAGGGCGAGAATGTAAAGCGCCCGCCCCCCGCATGTGCATGTGTAATTCTGCTTCTATGCTATGGCTGTGTTGTCTGTTTTTTGTTGGTTCTGTGTGTTTTGACTGTTACATCCCACCCCCCTCCCCAGGGTGCTGCTGAGGGTGCGCATGCTGTACTACCTCAGGCAGGAAGTGATAGGAGAACATGCAGACAATGTGCTGCATGGAGCTGATGCCAGGTACCGCCCCACACACAGTACTCACAGTTCATTGGCTGCCTGGTATCACATGACACATGCCACCCCCCCCCCCAAAGCACAAGCATAACAAACATCAGAATTTGCTACAGATCGTAGTTAATAAAAAACAGCCAATAGGGAAACTTTTTCTTTTCATTAGCTGTTCAAAGCTGTGACGGTTGTGATGCATTCAGATTTGACAAGATGAAATATTTCTTGTAGCACTGGAATTGAAAGGGAGAAAGGGGCTGTTTTTCTGAGAGCCGGTTAGGCTGTTAGCAGTCTGCACTTTTGATGCTGTGCCTCTGAGCTGGTGGCGTTAATGGGCTTTGTCGGCTGATTCTGCCCTCACCCTGCTTTTGAGGCACACTTTCCTTGTTATGTGTCTGTTTTTCAAATCAGTTATGAAATGTATCCACCTCCATTTCTGTACCGTTAATAATTATGGCAGTTGGTTGGATTCTGGATGTGTCATTTATTCGTCCGTGGTGGCTAGATTCTTTTTGCCCTTCGGTATTGGAAAAATGTCAGATGACCCTTGTGACCTTTGTGGCTCAATTAATTGCTGCTTCCCTCCACCGAAAGGGAAATCGACATCTGGATGCCCGAGATGGAGCAGCTAGAGGTGCCGTCGGCCTGGTGGGACGCGGAGGCAGACCGCTCCCTGCTCATCGGGGTCTTCAAACACGGTATGGGGGTGGTGTCTGACTGTGTGTGTGACTGTGTGTGACTGTGTGTGTGTGTGTGTGTGTGTGTGTGTGTGTCTGACTGTGTGTAAGTAAGCGAGACCTGCCCTTGCGGTGTGTCGGCTGACGTTTGGCACCGCTGTCTCTCAGGGTATGAGATGTACACCACGATGCGTGCTGACCCCTGTCTGTGCTTCCTGGAGCGCGCTGGTCGCCCTGACGACCGCGCTATCGACGCCGAGCAGCACTCTGCCGATGCAGACCTCGGCGACGGGTGAGCGGCTGCACTTCTGCATTAAAATGAGTGATGTTTCAAAGTTTTGTCACATACACAATTACACTGGGTACAGTGTGCGGTGAGGTGTTATTGCCTAGCTCCAGACTGAACAGGGACATGCGTGTGAGGGACATGGGTATACATGGGACATAGACGTGACATGGGACATAGACGTGACATTGGACAGTTTAAGCAAACTGGGTCTTTGTTGTTAGGGGAGACTACGATAAGTACTCTGAGGATCCCGAATTCAAGCCGGCCACCAGACCAAGCAAAGAGCCCTTTGAGGAGGTTAGTGCGTGTTTGTGCAGGTTAAGGTTCTTGGGAATTAACGTTCATGCTGATTGGTTACTTACTGTATCCTGGGCTCCGATCAGGCGGACCCAATGGACGAGGAGATCTGTGTGGAGGACAAAGCGGTGGCGGCCGACGCTCCAGCTGTGGGTCAGACGGGGCTCTGCGATTGGCCGACTAGCTCCTCGCTCACGGCGCGGCTCCGGCGACTCATCACAGCCTACCAACGCAGCTACCGGAGGGAGCAGCTGAAGATGGAGGCGGCAGAGAAAGGGGACCGACGGAGGAGGCGCTGCGAGCAGGCATCCAAGCTGAAGGAGATTGCACGCCAGGAGCGCCAGCAAAGGTGAGGAGCGTTCCCATCCAGTGGGGCGTCGTGGAGAAGGCCGACCAGTCCAGCGTTTGGACAGTCACTCACCCGTTGTCCTGGCAGGTGGACTCGGAGGGAGGAGTGCGATTTCTACCGCGTGGTGTCCACATTCGGCGTGGAGCGTGTGAAGGCCGAGGGCCCGGGTCAGGAGGGTCAGCTGGACTGGACCAGGTTCCGAACCTTCGCCCGGCTGGATAAGAAGACCGACGAGAGCCTGAGCCGCTATTTCCGGGGCTTCACCGCTATGTGCCGGAGAGTGTGTCAGCTGCGACCTGCCCCTGGGGACGGTGAGGGTCCACGAAGGGATCTGTGGGAATATGAGGCTGGTGTGCCCAGGATTATTGTGATGCTAGATTCCCGCTGTGAGATTTATTGCCCTTAAAATTTAGCCTTAATTAAATTATTGCTGAATAATGATATCGATCTATCAGTGTGCAGAGGGAGCTCTTTGACATGGACAAGCAGAGTGACTGGTTTTCTTTCTGTCTGCTGCTCAGAGATAATGGACCTCTCCCAGTCTGTGGCTCCCATCACGGAGGAGCGGGCTTCTCGCACCCTCTATCGCATTGGCCTGCTCAGTAGGCTGCGCGAACGTGTCCTCCCCCACCCGTCGCTGGAAGAGCGCCTCCTGCTGATGCAGCCCAGCTCCGAGCTCCCGCGCTGGTGGCGCACGCCGCAGCACGACCGCGAGCTGCTGTTAGGCGCCTCCCGGCATGGCGTCAGCCGCACAGAGCTCTCCATATTCCGCGACCC
>JAAGVU020000078.1:1074007-1094161 GCA_011763525.2 Mormyrus iriodes | reverse complement strand
CGCCCCCTTGCCTTTTGTTAGCTGGGATGTTCGGTCTAAGGACGTGGTTTTCCCCCCCCCCCCCCCCCACCCTGGTATCAGTAAAGTTTTTCTTCATTTTATAAAGATGGTACTAAAACATAAACTCCTGTCTGTTTACGTTTGTGAAATCGGACGTTGGAATAGTACGCCACTCTGCATGCCAATCGGTAAACTGCTTGAGTTCCACTGCATTTGCCTCTCTTCACTCTGCTCACATTTTCTCCCTCAGACGTTTCATACCCCGAGTCTCGGAGATGAGGAGTTTGAGATTCCGCCCATATCCCTGGACCCGGACTCTGCCCTGGCCGTCTCTGATGTGGTGGGCCACTTCGCCGAGCTGTCCGACGGCAGCGTGACGGGCGACCCTTCTGGGACCGAGGCGTGTGTGAGGAGTGCCGTGGTTGGGGGGAACGATCCCTCCTTCGCCTCCACCTTTGTTAATCCCCCTTCCCAGGGTCTGGAGCGCCTGAGCCTTGGGGTGATGAACCAGTCAGCAGGGGGCGCTCTCTTGAGCTCGACATTGGGCATGGTATGTTTGTACCTTTTAATACCATATCTTGAATCATGACCTAGTGTAAATAAGTAAAACTGACAAACGCTCACTTTATAACTCTGTATTGGGTGTTACTTGCGTTTTAAAACATCTCTTTGACCTTCCTGTCCATCTTGCTTCCACTTCCAGGACCTTGGACAATCAATTGGCTCTCATTTCAGCAGCTCTTCCCCCATGACTATAGATGTGCCACTGAGTGATATGAACCATGGCCTTTTGGGCCATAACCAGTTGACCACTATTGATCAGTCAGAGCTTAGTGCCCAGCTAGGACTCAGCCTCGGAGGTGGGACCATTTTGCCCCGCTCACAGTCACCTGACCAACCCCTGTCGGCCACTCCCTCACCAACAGGCTCATTGCAGGGTGATGATATGGACGACTTCAGGCAGGTCAGTAATATAAAATAATGAAAAACGTGTGGGAATACCTCAGTGCAGTTTAATACCCAAGTAATATTGGAAATACTATGCAGCTTCATGCTAGTTTTTGCTTAAAATAAAATCCAGCATTTGGCATAATAAGGTAATCTGAATGTTTATGCATAACGCATTGGTCTGAACATGATGAACTGCATAAGAGGCCGCTTTTCACATGTTGTAAGAATAGTATTAAAATTAAAGGAAAACTGCAAATTGCTGTTCCTCACAGAGATCTAATTCCCCCTCGCTCTCTCCCTCCCCTTTTTTCCTAGAAGAGCGTACTGGTCGACTCCCCGGTCTCTCTGTCAGTCTCCCCTGCTGTCATTTCCCTGAGCCCTTCCCTCTCCGGGTCTCCGCTGTCCACCTCCTCGATTCCCCCTCCGGCTCTTGTCCCCGGTGGCTTGAGGAGCGGAGGGGGAAAGCCGGCCATGGCAAGCAGCATGGGGACGGTGACGAGCGGAGCAGGCGTGACGGCAGCTGTGGGTAAAAAGGGGAAGAAGAAGAAGGACCCCAACGAGCCCCAGAAGCCTGTGTCGGCCTACGCCCTGTTTTTCAGGGACACGCAAGCGGCCATCAAGGGTCAGAACCCCAATGCCACCTTCGGCGAGGTCTCCAAGATCGTGGCCTCCATGTGGGACAGCTTGGGGGAGGAGCAGAAACAGGTAAAGACAAGTGTGCGATGATGTAGTGGTGCACGATTATACACAGTATTTTTTTTTTTTTTTATGTAATATTTAGGTAAAGATTATCATTTCCTTCTTTCCCGGAATGGTGGTAGTCCTGTACCTACAGTTTATTGCAAGTTACTAATACTTAATTACTACTAAGATTACTAACTAATTTTAAAACTTGAAGCCTTTTTAATAACTTCTGGTATTGATAACGTTCTTTGTTGGAAGTCACATGATGAAATCACGTGGTGGTGGTGTGTGAGTTTGTAAAATATCTTCAGGATTAGTCTTGGTTTAAAAAATAATTCACAGGTGTACAAGAGGAAGACTGAGGCGGCCAAGAAAGAGTATCTGAAAGCCCTGGCAGCTTATAGAGCAAATCAGCTCTCGCAGGTCTGTGGCTTTCAGTCCCTTTCACTGGAATGAGTCCAGCTTTGTGCGAATTCTTTGTGCGCGTGACCAACAAAGTGAATGTGAAGTGTTGTTGACTTCATGCGTGTTAAATAATTCACGTGACTTACAAATTGTGGTTGTGATAGAAAAAGTTTTAGACACTTGTTAAACTGACTTGGGTGTTTATGGAGAAAGATAAAGGTGAATTTGAAATCTTATGTGATCTTGGTTGTACCTCATTCTTTTTTTCTAACAGACATCCATTGAGGTGATGGACACATCTTCTTCCCCTCCTCCTTCCACCCCAGTCACACCCCTAGCACCTGCTACACCTGCTGCGCCCGTTGCCCCCATAGCGCCCTCTCCTCCTGCCCCCAGCCCCGTGCGTTCCACGAGGGTCCCCCACCACGCACCCGACCAGAACACCATCACTAACATCTGCACCTCCAATATCATCCTGGACTTGCCGCAAGTCACCACCCGCTCACGCACTGGTGCGCATAAGCCCCCTGTCCCTGCGCCCACCCCCCCCACCGTCACCAAGATCATAATCTCCAAGCAGGTGCTGGCGGCAGGGGGTGCCCAGATTCACCAGATTCCCACCTCTGTGGTGACGGTGATCCCTGCGCGCACGCTTCCGGCGCCCATCGCCCCCTCGGTGGCCACCCCTGCAGCTCGCCAGCCGCCTCCCCTGCAGCAGATGCAGCATGCTCCTCCACCCCCGCGCCTCCAGCAGATGGTGCACTCCCCTGCCCCACCACCCCTCCAGGCCAAACCTCGCGGCGGTGGGGTGTCGACCTCTGTCACTGCGACCCCGCCCCCTCCCCTGCAGATCAAGATTGTCCCTGCACCGGTCCAGGCTGAGCTGGCAACGCCCATTGTGGTAACCACGGCAGCAGCGACTGCCGCTTCCCCTGTCTCCTCATCTCTGCCTGTCCCCGCTGCCTCCACTCCCACTTTGGCGTTGGAGGTGGAGGAGACTGCGTCCATGGTGACTTCCTGCACTGTTTCTGCTGCTGAAGACATTGCAGAAACTGAAGAGTTCACCTCAGGAGAGGTAGGGGGAACCAGAAACGTAATTTGTGAGACTTCTGTCCTGACATTGCTATTTTACACAATATTAACTAAACCTTTTGTTTTCTCTTTGTACGTTTCTCTCTCTCTGTGCCAACCTCCCTCTCCAAGATGGAGGTGGAATTAAATGTGTCTCCAGGTTCAGAGGAGCCCCTCTCCACACCCCCTAGGCGGTGCGTCCGCGCGGGCTGTACCAACCCGCCCGTGGACAGTAAAGACTGGGACCGCGAGTACTGCAGCAATGAATGTGTGGCCACGCACTGCAAGTAAGGGAACGTGTGTGTCCAGCCGCTGCAGGTGTGCAGGTGCTTGCTGCATGCCAGATGCTGACTGTCCTTTCTGTCTCCTTGCAGAGATGTCTTCATGGCCTGGTGCTCCATTAGAAGCCAGAACTCCACCACCATTGTCAAATGAGTTATCTCTACCAAGGACCGAAAGGGGGGGGGGGATAGAGGGCAATGTCACAAACGGGAGATGGAAGTGAAAGGTGGTAGAAAATGGAATGTTCAGTGTTAGAGGGACAGAATGAGGGTGATGGATCAGTTACGTAATGTAGAATAGACAATCCTAATGTTCAGTATTTTCTCTCCATCCCTCTGTCAAGCTGTTCCAGTGGGGTGACATGTTGAGCATATTTTATACATTTTTAAATATATAATGGTGACAAATCAACAGTTAGCTGTTGGTGTAACGTAGCCAGTTCTCATTACATCTTAAAATGGATCATCACACTCCTCCTCCCCACCCAGCCCCTTCCTGAAGTGCATCCTTCCTGCTCAACACATTCCGGCCAGGTTTGGCTCACTTGGGCAACTTCTTGCATGGATGGGTTTTCTGTCAGTTGGCAAGAAATGTTATCCAGATCTATATTCCCATTATTTGCTATGTTTAAAAAAGCCTTTTTTGGGGGGTGGGGGTGGTATTGAGTGCCAGTAGTTGTTGATAAATTACTTTGAATTGTTAAACTGAATTGAAGGGCTTGGGTTGGTTTACTGGATTCTAAATTCTGTAAAATTATTTTAGGAAATGAAATATAATTAGCTCAATATATTTTGTTTTGTTTGGTCATTTGCAGAATGGCGGACAGGCAGGACGTATAAATAAATGCCTAATAAAAAAAAGTCATGGATTAGCATAAAATGTATGTGTACGGTGTTTCGAATGGTCGTGTAAGACAATACGACTATAGTGGTAAGTTACCACCCAGGAAAGTTAGGTGTGGCTTTTGTCAGTTCACTGGAAGAAAGCACATGAATGTACCAAAAATAACCAGCCCACGACAAGGTCTTTACACTGTATTAGCGTAGCAGTCGACTTATCTACAGTGTTTGCCTGAGAGGATAAATCAGAATTAGGATAAAAGCAAATACGCGATTCCAGGATATTAAGTTATTTTCTTCTGTAAGAAGATCCGTATAGAAGCGTGATTACACATTAAAATTACTAGTATAGTGTAATTGCATTGATATCGAATAACTCCGGTTTAATATAAAATATCCGACCAAATGAAAGTTTAATATATTATGGCAATGCATTTTGGGGAAAGTGCCATAATCGCTAATCATCCGAACAAAAATTTCTGAAGAAGAAACGAGGCTGAACGGGCTCTCGCGAAGCCGCGCAGGCGTATGACGTAATGAGCGCCGTCTGCGCAGCTCGCGGCCATGTCTGTAAGGGAGGCGGGACGGGAACAAGCGCGGGAAATCAGCGCATGGCGTCTTACTGGCCAAGGGCAGGAGCGGGGGGAGGGGAGGTACCGGGGAGGCACGAAACAAAAGAGAAGATGGAGAGCGGGCATGGCCAAAGGAGAGCCCACTAAAATACACGAAAGTTCAATAAATAATTCAAATTATAGGTAATAAGAACAACATGCTGTGACACAGTAGTTTTTATTAGCGATACACAAAAACATAACAGGAGTATAACACTTTGGTATTAAACGAGTAATAAAATCTATTTCCTGCTGCTTTTGTGCAGCGTGCAGAGTATCGCTGGAACAGCGGATACATTTTCAGTTGGTCTATTCGACGACAATTCTCAGTATGGGAGGAGGGAAAGGGGGAGGGGAGGGGGAGGAGAGTAATTTTAATAAATGTATGCGTACCAGTGTGGCTCTACTTGTGGGAAACAAGGAATCAAGTTGATTTATTTATGCATTACACCGATAGGAATGCTAAATTTGGGAAACATTAATAGATTAAATATGTGAATTTTAAACCAATTGATGTTTTTTTAAAATACAAAGAATATAAATTATAATATATTTTAAATATATTTCTTTAAAAATAAACATTTTTTTTTCCAAATTTACGAGAGGGGCGCGTTATTATATAGCCGAGGCGTGTAGACCGCGTTTTCTGGGACCAAAAACCGGCCTACGCTGAAGCCGGGCGCTGGAGTTTGGAGGAAGCGGCACTATGGCGGTAAACTTAGACAAGGAAGCGTATTACCGCAGAATCAAGCGGCTGTACGCCAACTGGAAGGTAAAATGGCAAACGACGCCGCTTTGAAAGAAAGAGATGGGGACTTTAAGCTGTGACCGCTCCAGGGAACAGGTGTCGGGCGGAAAACGCTACGGCGGGCGATGGTGGAGCGCGCGGGTGCCCCCGTGCCGCTCCCAGGCTCGCGGCTCGGCTCGAGACCGAGTCAGCGTGCGGGAAGGCCTCTGTCATCACCCCGTCGCTGATTTATAGACTCTTAAACTAGTCTGTTTGTCCGGCCGCACGGCATCTGTAGAACAAGATAGGCGTTTGTATGTGCTGTATCTGCCGCGCTGTTACAAAGAGCAGCAGTTTGCGATGTTGATGGTGTTTTTCTAAAGATGCTAACTAGCTAACGTGCTAGCCCAACTCGGACACGCTGGTGCCCCGCTTCCTACTCGCCGAAACTGCTCGCAGTCCGCGCATCCATCGAAACACAACTCGATGTAATCATCCGTAATGTTGTCCCCCCCCCATCGTGCCCCGTCTCCACCATCGTGTGTGATCTGAATTGTCTGGACACCAAGAAACGTTTAATTTCGGAGGCTGTTCGAAAAGTTCTGCTAGATTGCCGTCCCGATCTGTCGAGTTAATGCAGCGACGGTGACGTACTATAAATCTGGGTCAAAAGTGAAGTAAAAATGGTTTATTTAAGATGATAAAATAGTATTAATAATGATTTCTAACTGCTGGTGATCGAATTTAGCTCCTGATGGGTTTACTAAGCTCATCGCGCATCGTGTCCCACGGTCATATTTTATTTAGTTCGGGCATGTGTTTCATCTCAGCAGAATGATCAGCTATGTACATATTCAGCGTGTTAGCAAGGTGTGAGATGGAAGAGGAGCCTAAACGTCTTGTAATGTTGTTCTCCCGATATCAGAGAGGGGAAGATGAATTTGGAAAGGTGGATGCCATCGTGGTGTCAGTCGGAGTCGATGAGGAGATCGTCTATGCCAAGTCTACTGCCCTGCAGGTAAGTCCATCCACCACTAAGGTGGTGCTAGTTACCATTTCTGTAGTGTCTGAGTTGGGAGCAGCTTTACTTGATTGTACTGAAGTGTTAAATCTACAAACTGTGATCAAAGATGTTGTATTTGCACTGATAGTACTGGACTTTCAACCTCATCTGCAGACTTGGCTCTTTGGTTACGAGCTGACGGACACCATTATGGTTTTCTGCGAGTCTAAGATTCTCTTCATGGCCAGCAAAAAGAAGGTGGAATTCCTCAAACAAGTGGCCGTCACCAAAGGGAATGAGAATGCCAATGGGGTTCCTCCCATAACCCTACTTGTGCGAGAGAAGGTATGGCTATTTCATTACACCCTTTTTTTGATCGTTGTAGTGCTGTTTTTTTTCCTTGTTATGCATCATAACCACAAGTTATTTTGTGGTGGTTTTGTATGATCGTTTGTTTGATTTGTAGTGGAAACATCACCTGAAGTTGATCGTATTTGTTTTTTAAGAGCGATCCTTTTGATATGAAACCTCTGTATGTGCCACTTTGTTTGTGTAAGTGTATCCTTTTGCTGCCTCCATTTGCATGGTTTAATGAGCGCTTTGCCGTCTGCCCAGAACGAGAGCAACAAGGCCAACTTTGAGAAGATGTTGGAGGCCATTCACACAAGCAAAGAGGGAAAGACTGTTGGTGTTTTTATCAAGGACAAGTTTCCTGGGGAGTACATGAAGAGCTGGAATGATATGATCACAGCAGATGGCTTAGAGAAGGTAAGAGCATGGGAAGACCTTTTAGCGTTGCGTCTAAAAATACATGATGCTTGGCCATTTGTGCACCATTCTGACTACTGAAACTTTGTCAATATATGCAATTAATTCTTCGCATAGTTTTTCCTACTAAATTTGTAACAGAATTTAAGGCAGTAAAATGCCAAGAATTTAGATTTGGAAAAATTTGCATTACTTGTTCGTCACTATTTAAAAACTCAATAAAGGGCAGAAGACCAAATGACCCAAGAAGTAGAAATTTCTAACATAGATATGCAAGGGAAATGAGGCCCATGGCCAGCGTACTTCTCAGCTCTTCTAGTTAAGTTTAAGTGCAAATTACAGGTATATTTTCAATGTCCTAAGTGCATTTTAGATTTGTGTAACCGTGAAGCTTAATACTTGCTAAGTGTGTATGGGTTGGTGTGTTGCATGTTCAGTTGTTGCTGTATGTATCTCAGGTGGACATTAGTGCTGTGGTAGCCTATACTGTGGCGGTGAAGGAGGATGGGGAGCTGGCTCTGATGAGGAAGGCTGCGGGCGTTACTAGTGAAGTCTTCAACAAGTTCTTCAAGGAAAGAGTAATGGAGATTGTAGACGCAGATGAGGTATGAAGAACACTTGTTTTAGTGAACTAAAGCTTTGAATGATAGCTGAATGTCATTAATATGCCCTCGTTCTTAAACACTCTGGATGCCACATCGGTGCGGCATTGTTTGCAGTCTTACCTTGACACCCACCCTATTTTCTTCACACACCACTGTTTACATAGAAAGTACGTCACAACAAACTAGCAGAGTCTGTGGAGAAGGCCATTGAGGAGAAGAAGTACCTGGGAGGCGCCGACCCATCCACTGTGGAGATGTGCTACCCCCCCATCATCCAGAGTGGGGGCAACTATAGCCTCAAGTTCAGCGTAGTCAGGTGAAGCTGACATCACATCCTGTTCCGCATAGGGCTCCTTTCTGAGTTTTTCAGCTATGAATTCACATGTTTATGTCTTTGAACAGCCGTTTGTATGCTTAGATTTTTACATTGGCTGCTACAGTGGGGTCTGTTGCATACTTTTGGTGTTTATGCCATATTTGTTGTGTATTTTTTCTTTCTAGTGATAAGAACTACATGCACTTTGGGGCTATCACGTGTGCCATGGGGATCAGGTACAAGTCATATTGCTCAAACCTGGTGCGCACACTGATGGTGGACCCGCCCCAGGAGATGCAGGACAACTACAACTTCCTCCTGGAGGTGGAGGAGATGTTGCTCAAGGAGCTTCGCCATGGTGTGTGTTTTATCAGCTAGGTGGTTGGAGATGGTCAAGTCTTTCAACTAGCTGCTTGGGTGAGCATGCTTTAACTGTTGTTCGCAGGAGTGAAGTTCACCGAGGCATACGGCGCCGTGGTGGACATGGTGAAGAAGGAGAAGTCAGACATGGTGGCAAAACTCACCAAAAACCTGGGGTTAGTAATTGTAGGCTAAGCTTCTGTGCCTGTGATCGGAAGGTTGCCAGTTCGAGCCCCGGCCTTGGCAGAATTTTCACATGTCTGTGCGTCCTTGAGCAAAGCCCTTAACCCCCAGCTCTATGGGTACCGCTGCAGGTGGCCGCCCTTCGCTGCCAAGCTTACCATAATCTGTGTGTGTGTCTGTGTGTCATGGAGAGTAAGATGGGGTAGAAGGAAAGAGAATTTTCCCCACAGGGAAGGGAAAATAAAACGTCATTATTATTGTGGTTGTTGTGAGAGAATTATGAGATGTCTGTATTTACTCCTAGAAATACTACTAAAGTCTTGGATAGGAATTTAGTTTTGTGGTTGCAGTAAATTACAGGTCTTAAAAATTAAGGTCAAAAATATAATTTTTTTGGCTCTCATTGGTGCTGCTTCTCGCTAGCGGATGGGTAATACCTGGGTATACTTGTGCATAAATCTGCCTGCCATACAAGTCCTACGCATCTTAAGCATTTCCTGTAAAATTCCTATCTCAAGATATAGCGGTAGAAGGTTAGTCACTCTTCCTCTCTTTGGTCAGGTTTGCAATGGGCATAGAGTTTCGGGAGGGGTCCCTCGTCATCAACAGCAAGAATCAGTACAAGTTAAAGAAAGGTAAGCGATTTATGCTTGTAATGTGACAGTTCCGTTTTGAATGTTACTATTTTAGCTGTGAATGTTCGTTTCCTCAACCGGAACTTTCTGTTAACTTTGGTGGACATTCCAGTTATGTGGTTGAAGTTCAATATAACAATTTTGTATCATTTTGTCACAGCAGTATGTTAACTGCAGCTAAACCCCCCCCCCCCCCAATTTGTGGGAAAGGCTTCAAAACACTACCTTATTTAATAGTGGTATATTTAAGCATGACTCTTGTTTGATGACCATTAAAGCTGTAATTAGTTAAGTCTTTGCTATTTGGCATCTCTGAGTTGACTGTGCGTATCAGTGAAGCTGTATTTCAGGCAAGTGGCGGATTGCCTTTATCTTCAGAACTAATGCCGTGCCGTCATTTCAGGCATGGTGCTGAGTGTGAGTGTGGGCTTATCCGACTTGATCATCAAAGAGGGGAAGAAGGAGGAGCAGAAGAAGTATGCCCTATTCATCGGAGACACGGTGCAGATTAATGAGGTTGGTACCTGTAGCAGGTTATAAACTTGGTCCTTCTTTTTTCTCTGGGCTGTCCTGGTGTGGATGTTAGTTGATTAGCAGTCATTGGTCTTTCTCTTAAACAGGAAGAACCTGCCACTGTTCTCACCCCAGTTAAAAAGAAGATTAAGAACGTGGGAATTTTCTTAAAGGTGAGGGATGTTGACCTCTCTCAAAGGCATCTGATCTGTTGACCACGTTCTCCTCTCTGGATAGACGTTGCTGTTGCTGTTTTTCAGTGGTGACTAGATCTCTTTGCTTCTCTTAGAATGAGGATGAAGAGGAGGATGAAGAAGACGATGACGACGCAGAGGAGCTCCTAGGCAGAGGAGCCAGGGCAGCTCTGCTCACTGACAGAACTCGGGTCTGTGGGAGTTTGTGTGTGCGCGTCCTGGTGGGCTGAGTGCCACTTTACTTTTTGCTGACATGACTTTGTGATTGGCTAGAATGAAATGACAGCTGAGGAAAAGAGGCGGGCTCACCAGAAAGAGCTGGCCAGTCAGATGAACGAGGAGGCCAAGCGACGTCTGACTGAGCAGAAAGGGGAGCAAATGATCCAGAAGTGAGTACAGAACTGAATGGGGAATGAATCACGATCCAGCTGCATCAGTATAAACTATATTCAGACAATGCTCCTCCCATTCCTCTGCTCCAGGGCACGAAAATCGAACGTGTCTTATAAGAACATCTCTCAGATGCCACGGGAGCGAGAGATTCGAGAGATGAAGCTTTATATTGATAAGAAATACGAAACCGTGATTATGCCAGTCTTTGGTATCCCCACTCCCTTTCACATTGCAACCATAAAGGTAAACTACCTCTTCCAATGTCTTTATGCATGACCACCAAAACCAGTGTCTGTTCGTGGCTATTGCTTCAGCAGATATCTGAGAAAGAAACCTCCAGTTATTTGTTACCCATCATTGATTTCTGTACGTGCCTCTTTTTAGAACATCAGTATGTCTGTGGAAGGAGACTACACCTACCTGAGGATCAACTTCTACGTGCCTGGCAGCTCCCTCGGTCGCCATGAAGGCAACATCTTTCCAAACCCTGATGCCACATTTGTGAAGGAGATGTGAGTGAGGCTCTACTGCAGCGGTAGATGACCCTGATCCTGGAGTGCCGGTATCCAACAGATTTTCTGTCCTACCTGATGAGTTGCGATCTGCCTGAGATCGGGTGTGGTTTGTCAGAAACCAGGTAGAACAGAAAACGCTCTAGATACCAGCCCTCCAGGACCAGGGTTACCTACTTCTGTTCATCTTTGATCGTGTTCTGGTGAATATATTTTATACTTAAGCATTTTGTTTCAAACCTGCTCCCATTCCTGCTGGCCAGAACATATCGAGCCTCGAACCTGAAGACACCCGGCGACCCGTCTGTGCCGTCCACCAACCTGCAGAATGCCTTCCGCATCATCAAGGAGGTGCAGAAGCGTTACAAGACCCGAGAGGCTGAAGAGAAGGAAAAAGAGGGCATCGTCAAGCAGGACTCGCTGGTCATCAACCTCAACCGCAGCAACCCCAAGCTGAAGGACCTCTACATCCGACCCAACATCGCCCAGAAGCGGATGCAGGGTTCGCTGGAGGCACACACCAATGGTAAGGCTTCCATAGCAGGAAGCTTATGCTTGTTAGGGCATGGGGCCGTTGTGAGTGAACTGTCTTCTTTTTCTTAGGGTTTCGGTTCACCTCTGTGCGTGGGGACAAGGTAGACATCCTGTACAATAACATCAAACATGCCATTTTCCAGCCCTGTGATGGGGAGATGATCATAGTCCTGCACTTCCATCTCAAGGTATCTGCTTTGGCCATTTATGCATGTCTGGTACCCTTTTGATTTCTTTTCTTTTGGGTGTTTGACTCTAATTCTCCATTTTTTTTTTTCTTATTTAATCTGCTAGAATGCTATCATGTTTGGAAAGAAGCGTCACACGGACGTACAGTTCTACACGGAGGTGGGCGAGATCACCACAGACCTGGGCAAGCACCAGCACATGCACGACCGCGACGACCTATACGCCGAGCAGATGGAGCGGGAGATGAGGCATAAGCTCAAGTCTGCCTTTAAGAACTTCATTGAGAAGGTGGAGAACCTTACTAAGGAGGAGCTGGAGTTTGAGGTGCCCTTTAGAGAACTGGGGTGAGTAGGTAGAAGGTGCAACCTTGGGACATTTGGCTGAGTTTGGATGATGCAGTTGCCTTGGGGCTGTCACTGTGAAAACTGCCAGCAAGGTAGATACAAGGGGTTGGCTGGTTGGATGGTATTTGATGTTGGGTAGTAATCTTTCTTCTGTTTGTAGGTTCCAGGGTGCTCCTTACAGGAGTACATGTCTGCTCCAGCCCACCTCCAGTGCTCTGAGTAACGTAACAGAATGGGTGAGTGTAACAGGCTAGAAAATAGATGACTGGTTACCTAGGTATGTCCTTCTGTAGATGCTTAGCAGTGAAGTCACTCACCGAACTCCTAACCACACTACTGGTAATCTGCACATTGTGCAGTGAATAGCAAATGGTTTATAGGTGGCTGTAAACATCAAAAAGTCAAATGCTAAGCATCAGGCTTTATTACTGATTGTTCAGTACCGAAAGTGGCCAATAGGGGGAGACTTGTAAACCGTGTGCTGTGAGTTTGGCAGTTTTTGAAAAGCTTTTTCTGTTCTTTCAGCCTCCATTTGTTGTGACTTTGGATGAGGTGGAGCTGGTGCATTTTGAGAGAGTGCAGTTCCACCTGAAGAACTTTGATGTGGTGATTGTCTACAAGGACTACAGTAAGAAGGTCACAATGATCAACGCTGTACCTGTCAATTCACTGGACCCAATAAAGGAGTGGCTCAAGTAAGGCTTTTGCCAAAACATTTCATGCATTAAGGTACTTGGCGATCCTGTTAAATCAATTTTAGGGTCAATTTGCTTGTCTTGTTCTGGAGCTGTACAGACAGTGTTTTGTAGAAATAATCTGCAAATAAACAAATGGCTGTAAATGTTTTTTTATGGCTGTTCAGAACCTCAGTCGTCATTTATTGATTCACTTGGGTTTTTAGTAAATGTCATGACTTCCTCCTTTCATAGCTCATGTGACATCAAGTACACTGAGGGTGTTCAGTCACTGAATTGGACCAAGATTATGAAGACCATCGTTGATGACCCTGAGGGCTTTTTTGAACAGGGTGGCTGGTCATTCTTAGATCCTGAAAGTGAGGTGAGTCAAGTCTGTTGCTGAAGGCACTTGGGAATTAAATTTTAGTGTGAACAATGGTTCCTTGTATTGTGTCTTCAGCATATGAAAATGGTTCATCCCTAATCCCAGGGGAGTGGGGAGGAGGGTGAAGACTCTGAATCGGAGATGGAGGATGAGACGTTCAATCCCTCGGCAGAAGAGGATGAAGAGGAGGAAGAAGACAGTGATGAAGATTATTCCTCTGAGACTGAGGATTCTGGTAAGTATAGTGTTACCTTGCTGTAATCATGCATTTGTTTTAATCGTGCAAATATGCATGCAGGTTCTTTCCTGACATCTTCTCCTCTTCCAGACTACAGTGCATCTCTGGGCAGTGAAGAAGAGAGTGGCAAGGACTGGGATGAGCTGGAGGAGGAGGCCAGGAAAGGTGAGAGCGTCGATTTGTAAACCCATCTGTGAGGCCTTCAGACTTGCAGCAGATCTGAACATTATCTGGTCCTTGTCTGGTGTGCAGAAGCTTTAACCTGTGTTCCTCTCAGCTGACCGAGAGTCCCAGTATGAGGAGGTGGATGAGGGGCCCAACAGGAAGAGGAAAGGACGATCGACCGCTCCGCCCCCCAGCAGTAAGAAGAAGAGGCGGCACTAAGACTCCCAGGATGGTACATCAAACAATCTGTATATATACAACACAATTTTGGGAAATCCTTAACGTGTAATCCTGCCCTAGGATACGCACTTGGTAAATTTTACGATGTCATTACAGATGCATACAAAATGTGGTGGAATTCCATCCTTCTCCATAGCTCTTATTTTATTCCTCTTTTTGTCCCTGTCTCCCCCCCCCCCCATGATGTAGGGTTGAGTGGTTGCATAGATGTCAGATTCATTCTTTAGCATCAAGTTTGGTTTTCAAGGGATCAGGAAGGCGTAGTGTGTGTTTGTGGCCAGTTTGTCTCGTCTCCAGCTGGGCTGTTGTATTTTTATGTTCTGTCTCCCCCCTGCTCTTTTTTTCAAGCAGGATGTTAAAAATACCTGGAAAATCTGCTTAGTTCTTGCCTACTTTGGTCCCCTCCCTTTTGCCTCTCTCGGGTTTTTTGGGAAAAGCTTTTTGTTAATTCAGTCCTTACTGCATTTGGTATTTCTAAACTGAAAAACCACACGTTTTGACCAGGACAAAGCAGTCTGGACTGTGTCCAGTCGTAGAGGATGGCCTTCTTTCTGCAGGTAGATGACCACATGCGCACACAGACAAGCCTGTCTCCTTGTTCCTCCTACATCAGTACAAATTGGACTGTTTGCATCATATCCTGTTTTTTTTTTTTTTGTTTTTTTTTTTTGTAATAAAAAGAGGTAAAATACGTGGTTGCATTCTTTTGTTGTACAGCTTATGTCCCAACACATGGTTTTGACTACTGTTTTGTATCTGGGCATAAGCATACTGACTAAGCATAAACATACTGTCGGCCCTCTGTATCCGTGGGTGATTGGTCCCAGGACCCCCTACCAAAATCCGCAGATGCTCAAGTCGCATATAACATTGCTTAGCATTTGTTAGGTATGCACCCGCTAGATCATTCGCAGAGAGACAGATAATGCATTGCAAACAATTTTTTCTGCCCAAAGTCATGTTATTTGGGGAAAATCCAGCTCCATGACGGGCATGTCTGTTTCTGCAGATCCATTCGTATGATTGTGGATAGGCACAAGATAGAAATGCCCATTCTGTTTGGAACACAACGTTGATTTCACTAACTAATCATTTTAAATAGCAATTACTTTTAAATAATTAGTATATGTGTACCGGCTTGATGGGTCCTCTACACCAACAGGCAGAGGACTGAGCGCGGACCTTTCCAAGCTGTCGCATGGAGGGTGAGGAGGTGCCACTGTCATGGGCAGATTTCTTACAAACCCAAACTCCAAAACCAGTACATCACTTGCTTTTAGCTGCATGTGATGAGTTAATTCCTTCTGTTAAAGTCGAACTATTGATAAAATGGCGTTTTACCTTGTATTATGTAATTACTGTTGAACAGCAGTAATTCCTGTTTCCCAAGCCAACTGTAGTAATGTTAATATCAACAAATGTGAATGCTGATTACTGGAATTTAAGATTATTCCCATCATTCTTTAGATTTATAAAACCTTTTTTTTCCCTTATTGCTGAATGACCTCCAGTTAAAGGGGAGGGTCGGACATTTAATAAAACTTGGTCTAGTTAAGGCACAACAGTTGCATTGCTAATGAATACTAGGTTAGTAAAGACAATTTTAACACGTCGTCCAGGATAAACCACACCCACTTCTGGTCTTCTACTCAAACACAAATTTTGATGGATGAACAGATTCAGATACAGATGATGTCACTGTGCACCTCCAATAGTTGCATAAACAGAAAATTTTCAGACCCCTTCAAGTTGTCCTCATTTTATGTATGACTCATGTAAAAATATATTAAAGCCATAGTTTGTATAATCAGTCTACACAAAATACTCCACAATGGTGACGCAAAAAACAGGTGTTTGGGTGTTTATTAAAAATAAACTGAAATTTCCAGTTCACACAAGTATTCAGACCCTGTGGAATGATACTTGCAGTTGAGCAGACCTGCGAGATAGGATTGTGGCCATACACAGATCTGGGGAAGGATTCAAGAGAATTTCTGGCTCTCACAAGAGATTTGGAACCACCAATAGTCTTCCTAGATCTGGCTGTCCGCACAAACTGAGCAATCAGAGATGAAGGGCCTTGGTCAGGCAGGTAACCAAGAACCCAATGGTTACTATGAATGAGATGCAGAGATCCTTGTAGAGATGAGAGAACTGTATAGAAGCACAACCATCAGTGCAGCACTCCACCAATCAGGTCTTTATGGTAGAGTAGCCAGACAGAAGCTGTTTCTCACTAAAAGGCACATGACAGCCTGCTGGGAGTTTGCAGAACGGCACCTTTTAGGACTCTTAGACTATGAGAAGCAAAACCCTCTGGTCTGATGGAACTATTTGGCCATAATTCTCAATGGTGTGTGCAGAGGAAACCAGGCACTGAGCATAACCTAATTAAAACCATTCCTACAGTTAAGTACGGTGGTGGCAGCATCATGCCGTGGGGATTTTTTGCTGCGACAGACTGGGTGACTAGTCAGGATAGGGGGAAAGATAGATGCAGAAAAATATAGAGCAAATCTCAGGGAAAACCTATTCCAGAGTGCTCTGGATCTCAGGCTGGGGCAAAGGTTTACATTCCAATAGGAGAACGTCCCAAAGCATATCGCCAAGAAAACAAAGGAATGGAGTCAGAAAAATTCTGAAAATCCTGGAGTGGCTCAGCCAGAGTCCGGACCTGAACCCAATAGAGCATCTCTAGAGAGACCTGAAAATGGCTGTGCACCGATGTTCCCCATGCAACCTGGCTGCGCTTGAGTGATTCTGTAAAAAGGAATAGCAGAAAATTCCAAAAGAGAGGTATGCCACGCTTGTAGGGTCATTCCCAACAAAACGTGAGGCTGTCATTGCTGCCAAAGGTACGTCAACCAAGTACTAAGTGAAGGATCTGAATACTAATGTAAAGGGGACATTTTAGTTTTTTATTTTTAATAAATTAACAAAACACCTGAAACGCCTGGTTTTTGCTTTGTCAGTATGGAGTATTGTGTGTAGATTGATGAAAATATGACTTTAATCCATTTTAATATGAGATATAAAATGAGGACAACTTGACGGAGGCGGAAGTTTTTCTGTATACACTGTACTTATAATAACGAATACAATGTAAATGTTATGTTAATAGTTGTTATACTGTATAGGGAATGACAAAGAAAAAGTTTGTACATGTTCAATACAGAAATAGGCTAGAGCAGGGTATGCCTACATCTGACTTCATTTGCGTGGATTCAGTGTCATGCTCGGTGCATAGCAAATTCAAGGTTTGGAATGTTCTGGAATTTTTTTTTCTTTAGAATATTTTTGATCCATTGACACTACTAAAATGAATGATGTTCGTAGGCTCTTATACCTGTTCCAGTCTCTGCCAACAGAAGTGCCATTAAAACAATTTGCAGAATGGGATAGAAGGATTTTATGATTTATATGGAGGGGAAAGAGACCTGGAGTAAGATTTTCAGTTTTACAGATCCCTAAAGAGAGGGTGATTTGGCCCTACCATCTCTTAAAGAATATTTTAATGTTGCTCAATCAAGGCCCCTGGTCAGCAGGTGTAACATGGGGTTTGAATCAAGATGGAAAGAGCTACAGGTTCTCTCTACTTGATAAACCTCTGCAGTCGGTTTGGGCAGTCAAGTCTGAGAGGACGTGTTTAATATACTAAATCCATGGGTTAATTTTACCTTTAGAACTTGGTTTAACATTGTAAGACACTACCAGTTAGATAAAGAGATATGATTTTTAAGATGGCTGGCATATGATCTACAGTTTTTACCAGCAACGTTGGATTTTAGCTATAGAGACTGGATTTCAAAAGGAATGAGTGCTGTTTGTACAGCTTTAAATGGAGGAGAAACTGAAGGTTTTCAGGGCCTGGTGGATAAGTATAATTTGGACAAATAAATTCAGTTGGGTAGTTCTGTGGAATGCACACCTTATCCAGATATTTACTGAAGCGTACAAATCAGAAGACTAAAAAAATTATATTCAAGTCGTGTCAAGGTATGCTGGCTTCCACCCACAGTCCAAAACATGCTGAGGCTAACTGGAGTTACCAAATTGCCCCTAGGTGTGCATGTGTGAGTGAATGTTGTGTGAGTGTGCCCTGCGATGGGTTGGCGCCCCACCCTGGGTTGTTCCCTGCTTTGCGCCCCTAGCCTCCAAGATAGGCTCCGGACCCCCCCCCGACCCTGAATAAGATGAGTGGTTACAGTAAATGGATGGATGGATGGATGGATTTATTATTGAAAAACATTGAACAGAATATATTAAAAAGAGATGGAAGAATGGTTAAAACCATTTACCTTTGCTGGAGGCAGCGTGGGTCAGGAGACCAAGCACACATTTTTTGGACTTGTCAAGTTATTCAGCCATACTGGAATGAAATTTGTAATTTGCTTTGTGAGATAATGGGCTTTAAGATTGATAATATTTTTGTTGCTTTGTGCCTCTGTAGCCTACCTAAAGAATTGCATAGCCAAGACAAATACTTGTTAAAGGTTCTGCAGGCTGCAAGTAGGAAAGTAATCACAAGGAGATGGCTTACTGAAAAAACACTCAAAGTATCTGAATAGGGGTTAAGGAGATATATAAATATGAAAACTTCTGTGTTAAGACTGCAACAAGAAAAAGGACCATTTGACCCACAAAAACATGGAACTTGTTTCTGAAAATAATAATGTTATATGATGTGTTTTTTATGTTATCATGTGCAGCCATGACACATGATTCCTGTTCAAAATGAAAATAAGAAAATATTTTTCCCGATCCGCAGGTCATTGAAGCCGTAGAAACGAAGGGCCAACTGTCCTGCTCGCCAGCTAATATGACAAACTGGTTTAATTTTGGATTCAGCATGAAACACCCAAATAACTGATTTGTTCAGTTAGGGCTGCAATATTCTATATGTCATATTTTCAGAATGGACTTTCAGGTTAGGTACACCCCACCAGAAAAGTTAAAAAACACAAAAATCATAGATGATGATACGTCAAAGTTTAAATCTGATGCTTTCAAAACATTTTACAGCTGGAGGGCTATTTTATAGTACAAGATCCTCTCATGTCAAATTCAGAAGAAGAAAAGTTTTAAAAACTGAATATGTAGCATTGTATCAAAAGTGCTACATGTCCATCTAACAGACTTGATTATGGGTAAGTACTTATGACTGAGACTCTGGTGGGAGGATCCATCGGGTACAGGCCAAATCCGAGGCAGATTGGTTCAGTAAACTCGTCTATGAAATTGTAAAGGGGCTTCTGGCGTTTCTTTGCATCCCAGAAGGCAATGACACCTTCCTCGTAATCAACAGTAATGATCACCCTGTTTTGTGACAGAACCTTATTGTGCAGTTCTACCTTCACCCCATTGTGAAATGCAGACAGCTGCTTCTTTTTGTTTTGTGTGAGGCTCCACGAGTTGCTGTTCATACCAAACGTGGAGCAAGTCTTGTCTTTCCTTTCGATGCTGGAGTAGGACACTGCGATGTCCCAGTAGCCCTCAGCCTCCATCTCCCAGTAGTGGACACCCGTGGAGACACACTGAGTGGTCAGCACCTGAGGTGATCTGTCAAATCGATAGGGGTGTGGGGCCACAGGCAGCCGGTCATTTTGCCGCTCGACGGACATAAGGTCGTCTGAGATCCTGAGCAGTGAGCTGGCTGAGTTGGGTTCCAATGCATTTCCTTGAAAACAAGCACAGTTGCATCCTTATAGCAGTTGCAGATCTTCACACACAAAAGCGTAAAAATGCAGGCAAAACACACACTCTGACATTAATGTATGACTATCTGAAACCGGACAATTAATGCATGAATACAGACTGTGGAGCCTGGAATATATTCTGGCCAGCAGTGTGTATTGCATCTTCAGGGAGCTGTTAGCTGCCTCGATTTCTTTTGAAGCCGAATGGACTGGTGGGAAAAAGACGAGAACATTAATTGTGGGATCACTGTAAATTGCTCTGTTTTTACCTCTTGTAAAACTGCAGTAGATATAATTTGGCTGATAGGCGAAATCAGGAACAATGTAAGAAAATCTATCTGCAACTATCCATTAGTCATTGTTTATATATTAAGTAAAACTAGCAAAAGAAACTGGAGATTTACTGAAGACGTACAGAGATTAATCTGATTGTTCCAACACATTGTACAATATAGTAAGACTTGGTAGTACTGGACATACCCAAGAACGCAAGGATAATTCCAACAAGCAGTAATCCCAGTGCCTCCAATGGGCTCACCACCTATAGGAGGGGCCATAGGGGTCGGGTGCGATGTGAGCTGGGCAGTGGTCAAAGGCGGGGACCTTGGCGGTCCGATCCTCGGCTGCAGAAGCT
>JAAGVU020000078.1:990362-1008120 GCA_011763525.2 Mormyrus iriodes | reverse complement strand
ACACACACGCACACCTACACACACTCACAGACACACCTACACACGCACACACCCTGACACACACACATACACGCACGCACACCTACACACATTCACATGCACACCTACACACGCACACACCCTGACACACACACAATCACATATATACACGCACGCACACCTACACACGCACACACCCTGACACACACACAATCACATACATACACGCACGCACACCTACACACACACACCCTGACACACACACAATCACATACATACACGCACGCACACCTACACACACACACCCTGACATACACACAATCACACACACACATCAGCTGCCTGTTTTCCGTTCTGCTTCCGTTTCTAATTAGGACGGCAGGTGGAGGGTGAAGACAGACCGAGCTGCTCTGCTTATTTCCTTTCCTTGACTAATGAAGTTGTACTTTTTCTGCGATAACCTTCCGGAGAAAGCCAGTGCCGCCTCTCCCCGTAAAGTCCAAAACGGAGACGACGAGGGTGATGCCAGCCAGGCCGGGGAGGGCTGCTCCAGGTACATGGCAGCTCTTCTTTCTTTCTCCTCCGCGACTTGAGCCCAGCGTGGCCATGTAGCTCTGCGCTGTCAGTCATCGGGATGAGTGTGCTTGGTCATCTAGGGAGGACCTTGCAGGTTCACGCAGTGTAATTATCGATTCCCTAAGTTAAGCACCTGACTTAAGGGTTTGATGAAGGATGCAGATCCGTAGCTGCCTGCCATCACACATGCTGTTCTGAAACAACGGCATTTATTGTGGCAACATTCTGAAACTGCTTCTGACAGAAACTCACAGTCAAATGCAGCCTCTTTCTGTAACACCATGGATGTGTCAGGAATGTTGCACTGCGTTCCTAAAGGCCTCGGGCCGGTCTTCCGGGGCTCCTAGGTGAGCCCGGCTCTGGGGAAGACCGGCACCCGTCAGGCGGCAGCAGTAGCTCAGTCTCCTTCTCACTGCCTCCCTCTGTTGGTTCCAGAGATTAAAAATGTTCTGTAGAGACACAGGCTTTTAAAGACAGAAAGGAGGAAAATCACCCCCCAGGAATCCACAAAGCCACTTCACCTTTCGATATTTCTCAGTCCCCACCCCAAAAGTACCCCTTGCTGCTCACTATGGGTACACATTTCATTTTCTACCCTTCAAATGGGCCATATACACAAACATGATCCTCTAGGGTTTTAACCATATAAAACAAACAGATCAGCAAATCAAAGATCCATAATGCTGAAGGCCTCTGCTTAATTATCCCATCCGCTGAGGCAGCTTCCAGGGCTAGTTCTGTCCCAGGGGTCACCTCACTGTCCACAAGTCCATCCATCATTATGGGAAGTTTAGTCTTCCAAGGAATTCATGATGCTTCCCATATGTCACTGCAGAGAGAAAAGTTTAATACTCTTCTGTTGCACAAAGTCACCTGCGATAATATTCATCTAGTTCTGCTGGTGTTTTAAGTGTGGTCTCAGTGGGTGTCAGTACAGTTTTGAAATTGACCCAGCAATCTTCAGGGATGCAATTAGAATAAATGAATAAATAAATAGATAAATAAATAAATGGAATTGGTAGATAATTACCATGCATCATTTAGTCTTATTGTGTAAACCGGGGTTCCCGGATTCCAGTCTGCAGATTTTCCTACAAAAACATAGTTGCTAAACCTGGCAATTAGCTGGCGGGATGAATATGGTGAGTTTGAGCAGGGAAATCTGCGAAATACCTGTAGTGTGCTTCAGAACACCTAGTCTCTGATAAACAGTCATAAGCATTCATAAGCCTTAAGTCTAGAATCCCGTTAGCAAAGCCAGGTTGCATAGACAGCCGCAGAACAGCCTTGTGTTGATTATGTGAACACCAAGGACAGGTCAGGTCGGGTTGGGGAGCATGCACTGACGCAGTGCGTTGCCGCACCCACCACACGTCAGAACACCTTGGAATCCCAGCTAGAGACCCCCCAGGCAGACACACAGTCCAGTTCCACCCTGCAGAAATGTCCATCCATCTGCCACAACCAGGTTTTACAGTATGTGGATTTCCCCTTGTCCAGCTGCTCAGGTCCTCAGCGATGAGGATCCTGCAAGCCGGATCACCCTCAGGGAAACGCGCCACATGGCCATAGTGCTGTAACTGATTATCCCCCACAATGCAGGCAATGTGCATCATTCGGACTGCTCATTTGACACAAAGTCAATTCAGTGGTACCCGATGATTCTCCAAAGAGACACAGCACCATAGGAATCCAGTCTTCGTTCAGTGTCCATTTCTTACAGCCATACAGAAAGACAGGGAGCACCAGCACTGTACTTCGTCCTCTTGCGAAGATATCGGGAGCGCCACACACCCCTTTCCAGCGACCTCATGACCCCCCATGCTCTCCCAGACCATCTGCTGACTTCATAGGAAGAGTCACCAGAGACATGAATGTCGCTGCCAAGGTAAGTGAATCTAGCATCCACAAACGCTGTTCCTCTCATCACCAACTCTGCACATTATCATTAGCATTAGCATCCACAAATGCTGCTCCTCTCATCACCAACTCTGTGTGTACTCATTAGCATTAGCATCCACAAATGCTGCTCCTCTCCTCGCTGTCCCTGCTGGTTCTCATTAGCATTAGCATCCACAAATGCTGCTCCTCTCCTCGCTGTCCCTGCTGGTTCTCATTAGCATTAGCATCCAAAAACACTGCTCCTGCAAAGTCTCAGGATGTCCCACAGGGCAACTCGATCAAATGAGTCAAACGCTTTACGAAAATCGACAAAAGCTGCAAAGAACGTGTGCTCTCCATGAGATCCCTCAGTGCCAAGATGCGGTCGATGGTAGACTTCTTAGGCGTAAAACCAGACTGCTCTGGTCGCTGGTAGGTAAGCATGTGATCATGGATCCTGTTGAGGATGACCCTAGCAAGGACCTTACCCAGCCAGAGCAGTGTTATCCCACTGTAGTTGCCGCAATCCAGGTGATCATCCTTGCTTCAATTCCTCTGTAAGCAGGACATGGGTCAATAGATCACAGATGGTATGTCACCTGATCACAGATTGGCAGCCATCAGAGCGACCAGACCAATAACAGGTGTACCCACTGACAGAGATCTGGCCGATCCCCAGTCTGCGTGCCTCAGAGAGCCACCACTGAGATGCGGAGGCTACAAAACTCCCCCAACAGCAGAGGAAGATGGTCAGATGGTCAGAGGAAGACGGTCAGATGGTCAGAGAAACCCAGATGGGCCACCTCAAACTGGGATCCAAGTACCGCCATGCATCAGGCAACGCCTCAGCACCACACCAGCTCCCATCCCCAACCGTCCTGACCCAACTAGCTCTCCGGTGGTTTCAACCAAGGACAGCTACAGTAAAATAAGGAGACCAGAAATCACATTCACCTCCAGTAATTGACACCTAAGCAAAAAGAGATTTGAAAGAGAGATGAAATAGGCATAAGGAAAAGACCATCACTTTCTTGCTATGCTTGTTGTGTTTTTCCCGAGGAATCAGGCAGTAAAACAAAGATGTTCTCAGTAGCACTTTCTGCAGAACTATCAGATCACTAAATGGCTCCTAAATTCTGCAACAACACTTTACTGCTGGACTGTTATTTAATTGGTATTCCAAAGCACTTCATTGCTATTTCTTCACTAAATCTTACTGTATTTTAATGTACTTTAAAGCCCCTGACATCCTTATTCCGTATCGGCTCTCCTTGCATTTTATATTATTGTATTAGTACTTGTGTTTAAGCCCATTTAGAGGTTTGTAAGGTTATCAACATTCTGATAAAGTATTCAATCTGAATCTGATATCCGTGCTTAACATAATTCCCCCTAGATACATTCATATATGTGATTGATAGAATTTATAAATAACTCTTTGCATCTTTAAGTTGCATAAGTTGTCTTTGTAAGTTATATTCAATCCATGCAAAGTTTTTTTGCCTGATAATAAGCTCTTCAGCTAAAATAATCTAAGTTACCAATGTCCATACTCAAGAAGGATAACCAAGCTTATAAAATGGTGGAGAGCTGCTCTAAGGCAGCTGAGGAAGCGAGTGAGAGAGCACCATCTAGTAGGCTAGTGTCTGCCCTGAGTGTGCGCTGCCAGGGCCAGTAGTACCTTACTGAAGGGGACTGAATGGTAGGGTGGGTCAAGCTGTCCAACTGTTAAAATGGTTTCACAGATTCAACGGAACCAACTGCATTCTCACTCCAGCATCTGGACAAGGACAGAACCGCAACACCCTGCACAGCAGCCTTCTGAGCGAGGAAGAGGGCTTCCCTCCATCTTTACTGTTCTAACGACTGTTCGAAACAATGTTACACTGATTACTGATGACTGGATGATGGACGATGCTGTTGCTAAATGATGAAAGAGCAGAGGTGATGATTCCTGTTACTGAAGTTGTTCTCACAGATGCTGTTCTGCACCTTGAGCCCTTCACCTGACGTGCTTGATGGGCAGAACAAAGAGCTCAGCTCCACCATCACAAGTGCGTTATGGGCCATTGTGTAAGAGAAGGCAGTGACATCCTCTGAATGCCCCCCTCGGTGGGATGAGTCATGCCTGTTAAGCACTTTGCTGCTTCCTTTCATAGGGTGACCTTTCAGGCAGAAAGCTGTCATCTTATTAACTGCAACCCCCATGCTAACCGCTGAACTGTGTCCTCAATATGATTCTTCTCATGTGTGGATCACCGTACTGAAGGCATGTGTCATGCCTGAGGTGGAGAATGGATGGCGCTGTGATGATGCCACGAAAGATGTACAGAGAGGTGGAAAAATGCACATTGTGAATGGCCTGTAAATAGGCCAGGGGCAGGAAGCTGGGGCAAGAAGTGAGGGCAGGAAGTATGAAATGGGGGTAAGAAGTGGGGGCAGGAAGTGGGAACAAGAAGCTGGGGCAGCAGGCAGGAAGCAGGAAGTGGGAACAGGAAGCTGGGGCAGCAAGCAGAGGCAGGAAGTGGTGGAAGCAAGTGGGGGCTGGAATCAGAGGCAGCAAATGGAGGCAGGAAGCAGGGGTAGCAAGCAGGAACTGGGGGTAGGAAGCAGTAAGTGGGGGCAGGAAACAGGGGCAAGCAGTGGGATCACGAAGTGGAGGAAAGAATCTGAGGGCTTAAGTGGGGGCAGGAATCTGGGGGCATCAAGGGGGGAAGGAAGCTGTTTTTTATCAGTGTCACCCATGTTGCCTCCAGCATACTGATGGTGTGGCGAAGGAGATCGATCACATCCTCGTGGGCAGACGCTGGAGGCTCCTGCAGAAATACAGAAGTGCCCAGTTTGTGAATTCTGACCATAGACTTGTTGTTACTACTCTGAAGATTCAGCTTAGATCCAGTAGGCTAACACCTGCTACGAGAAGGAGGCTGGACTTAGCCAGACTCCAAGATCAAGCTTTTTCTGATGAGTGTACATGCAATTTGTGTGAGGAACTTGCAGGCTTAGGTGCGACTGCCGACTCCAACGTAATGTGGGAGACCTTCCGTGATAAGACCCTGAAGGTTGCTGAGGGTTGTGTCGGTGTTGCCGGCGTTCCCAGAAGGAAGTGCTTCATCTCACAGGGCTCCCTGGATATTATCAATAGGAGTCGCAGCGCATGACTTGGTGCCAACTCCAGTCTGTACCGGGAACTGAGGAGTACGGCTGTGTGGTATCGAAGCATTACATACATCTAAGTCTGTTCCTCGGAGACTTGCAGTCAGGGCAGGTGATGGAACGGTCCTTACGGAAGACACTGCAGTTGTCAGCCGCTGGGCTAGCTACTTTGAGCAGTTGTTTAATGCTGATCCTCCAGCTAGGATGCTGGACATCTCAGGGTCCACAGTTCTTGAGGCTGATCCCCTAATCAGCTGTGAACCACCCAATCTCACTGAGATTGCACGGGTGGTGAATCAGCTGGGGGTAGGGAAGGATGCAGGGATCTGTTGTATCCGGGGTGAACTTCTCCAGGCTGGTGGTAAGGCTGTCCTCCTGGCATTTGCTTCCATTTCGGAGACAGGGATCATCCCAACTGACTGGAAAACGGGACTTGTTGTCCCGATCTAGAAAGGAAGGATGATCGCCTGGATTGTGGCAATTACAGGGGATTAACAGTGCTCTCAGTGCTGGGTACGGTCCTTGTAAGGGTCATCCATAACAGGATCCGTGACTGGAGCAGTCTGGTTTTACTCCTAAGAAGTCTACCATCCACCGCATCTTGGCACTGAGGGATCTCATCGAGCACAAGCGCGAATATCGGCAGAAGTTCTTTGCAGCCCTTGTCGATTTTCATACAGCGTTTGACTCAGTTGATGGAGTTGCCCTGTGGGACATCCTCAGACTTCGTAGGATCCCCCCAAAGCTGCTGGACATCATGGTCAGCCTGTACACTGGTACTCTGAGTGCTGTGCAGAGTGGAGGTAGAACCTCTGCGTTTTTCCCAGTTGATTCTGGGGTTCACCAGTGGTGCGTTCTTGCTCCTACTCTGTTCAATGCTTGCATGGACTGGGTGTTGGGCAGGGTCATTGGGTCCTGCAGTTGTGAGGCGTCTGTTAGTGAATAAAGATTCACTGATCTTGACTTGGCTGACGATGCTGTGATCTTCACGGAGTCAATGGAGGCTCTGATTGGGCTCTTGCGAGTGTCCTGGATAAAAACCAAGATCCAGGCCTTTAATGACTTCTTAGGCATAGCCATCAGTAGTGTGTCTGTCTGCGGGGGGAGTGTCGACCTCGTCGAGAGGTTCACCTACCTCGGAAGTGACATTCATGTCTCTGGTAACTCTTCCCATGAAGTCAGCAGACGGATTGGGAGAGCATGGGGGCTCATGAGGTCACAGGTTAGGGGTGTGTGGCGTTCCCAATATCTTTGCAAGAGGATGAAGGTCCAAGTCTTTAGAGTCCTGGTGCTCCCTGTCTTGCTGTATGGCTGTGAGACATGGACGCTATCCAGTGAGCTGAGACGAAGACTGGACTCCTTCGGCACTGTATGTCTTCAGAGAATCCTCGGCTACTGCCGGTTTGACTTTGTGTTGAATGAGCGGTTGCTAGGGGAGCCCCGAATGAAGCACTTTACCTGCATTGTGAGGGAGCGTCAGTTACAGCACTACGGCCATGTGGCACGTTTCCCTGAGGGTGATCCGGCTCGCAGGATCCTCATTGCTGAGGACCTGAGCGGCTGGACCAGGCAAAGGGGACGCCCACGTAACACCTGGCTGCGGCAGATGGATGGACATTTCTGGAGGGTGGGACAGGACTGTGTGTCTGCCTGTGGGGTTGCCAGCTAGGATCCTGAGGCGTTGCGTCATGTGGTGGGTGTGGCAACGCACCGCATCAGCGCATGCTCCTTGACCTGACCTGACTCATGTTGTTGACAGCAGAAGTACAGCTTTGGGAAAAATGGCTTATAGGTTTGAAAATATCGCTGCTGGCCCCCTTGAAAAACTGTGACTCTGCTGGCCCCCTTGAGAAGCTGTGACCCTGCTGCCCCCCTCAATATGCTGTGACTCTGCTGACCCCCTCGGTAGGCTGTGACTTTGCTCGCCCCCTTGATAGGCTGTGATTCTGCTGGCCCCCTCAATAAGCTGTGACACTGCTGGCCTCCTCGATAGGCTTTGACTCTGCTTGCCCCCTCAGTAGGCTGTGACTCTGCTGGCCCCCTCGATAGGCTGTGACTCTGCTGGCCCCTCGGTAGGTTGTGTCTCTGTGTGGCACATTTGCATATTTATTATGTGAAACAAAATCAAGCGAATGCGAGAAGCAATAAAATATTCAGTGTTTAAATGACACAATCATGAAAACAAGCCAGCATTCTTAGGTTCAGCATCTACACCAAAGCGGTGTGCAAATGCAGGATGTTCTCACCTAAAACACAAACAGTAGATTATAGTGGAAAATAACAAGCATGTTTACACCATTAAAATGATACGTCACTGTCTGCACTGATACATTTTGTTAATATGACACGTTTCACCATCTCTGCTGATCACTTCTTTTCACTGCTTTTGTATTGTGCAGTGTGTGCCAATGCACTTTATTCTTTAAAACAGTATAGTTCAGTATTTCGATTGATATAGATCACCATTTTGCTATACTTTCATTAGCATATAGCTGTCCTCATTCAAAGGATCACTAAATTAATAATGGGATATTTTTATTAAACTTAATCAGAATAACCCTGTGACTCTGACCAGCTTGAGCCGATTGATAGATGGATGCATGGATGGATGCATGGATGGATGCATGGATGGAGCTCAGAATAACATATAAATGTGGTAACTGATGAAGGAGCCTGGGTGCACAAAGCAGGCCTGTCGCCGCCGGAATGACAGCACTGATAGTTTCCATAGCAGCAAGGCTCTACAACCTTCTGCGTGTGACCATGTGTGAAGCTGAGGCTGGCCTATAAATAAAGGCTTTAGTCAGGCAGAACATGTTTATAATACCATATATGTAAACAATTTATAGTGCTTTCAGAAATAATCCATTCCATATTTCTATCTGAGTGAAAATCAGTGCTATCTGTGTGCAGTAAAGAGGAGTCATATAGAGTATTATGTCTATGAAGTGCAGCTGTCCTTTTGTATAATTGGACACTGGTGGCATTTGTGTGGGGACAAAGGGAAGCAGATATTAAGGTGAGTGTGTTTATCAGAGCACCTCGGCTCTTTTCTGATTAGGGCTTCGGGCTTCTCTTGGGTTCTTGCTAACCTCGTTTCCACCAACGTGGAGCCAGACCCGGTGCCGGTGCTGGGCTGGTTCCCACTTGCTGCCTTTTGAGAACCGGCTTGTGTTTCATCTGGTTTCAGAAAAGAACAAAACAGAAATGTTACGTAGGTGGAAGTGAGAGTAAAGTAAAGGTTCATATGAAGTCTCAATTTTTTTTCCAAATTTTTTTTTTTTTTTTATTAGTTTTGATCTGTTTTGGATTTTACGTTTGTAGGGATTCTCATAGTTTCCAGAGTATGACTCGTTGCCCTCTGTCACTATTGCTTGTATTCACTCTCATCTCTGCAAAAGGCTGTATTTCTTCCGTGTGTGTGTGTGTGTGTGTGTGTGTGAGTTTATTCTGGATCGCTATATTACCACTGTCCTTTTAAGGAAATTGCAATTAAAGAGCACAGCACAGGGTGGAACGAAGGATTTTGGAGCAGGATTCAGAGCAAACAAAAGCGGTTTATTAACAGAACAGGAAACAAACAGGATGACGGTGTATAAAAATGGATAGGCTAAGGCCATAAGACTGGAGAAACCCACAATGTCAATGACAGAAGTAAACTCTCATGAGACAGGGAAGCACATATAGGCAGGGCGAACGGGGATCAAACAAGAGGCAGTTGTAGTGAATCACACCAGATCTGGAATGAGAGGTGAGGCCAGGGAGGAAACAGGAGGTTCAGGCGGAGCAGAACATGACAAGAGCCTGCTAAAAACCAAGCTTTGCCGTCTGCCTCATGATCTCTTCACCACTTGAGCGCCACAATATTTTATTTATATGGCCCGCGACATGTTTATACTTTATTATTAAATCTGGCCAGCAGATCGATCTTTCGTTTTCCACAGATTAAAAAAAATGATGTAACGTTACTCTGCTAATAAGCACTGGCAAGTTATTTCACTGTCGGCACTGGTATTACTAGACAAAACTATAACAGTTATTGATTGAATTTTCCGGCTATGTGGAAGATTTGGGTGTGACAGCTAGTCACATTTTTCCCTTTATGTGCTAATGAACATTACTTCTGCAGTATCCAGACTGGGTGTTGTTCTAGCTGACAGTGTTAAGTGAGCCCCCCAAGGATCATATAGGTCAAGGTAGCGTATGGAGCATGCACTGGTACAGCACACCCACCACACGACGAAACACCTTGGGCTTCTGGCTGATGACCCCCCAGGCAGACATGGAGGCCATGCAGTCCCACCCTCTGGAAATCACCATCCATCTGCAACAGTAAGGTGTTACGTGGGCGTCCCCTTGGCCTGGTCCAGCCGCTCGGGTCCTCAGCGATGAGGATCTTGTGAGCCGGATCACCCTCAGGGAAACGCGCCGCATGGCCGTAGTGCCGTAACTGACGCTCCCTCACAATGCAGGTAATGTGCCTCATTCAGAACTCCCCTAGCAACCGCTCTCCAAAGTGTAGTGAGATGCTGATAAACTGGCCCACTAACAGGAGCAAGGACTGCTTCCCCACTGAGCACTGTGTCTGACAGGAGAACATCCATCATTCTTGGCAATCTGGTTGTCATAGTAACTCAGCACCTCTAAAATGAAGGAGTATGGTGTTAGACCATTGCAGTAATAAATAGACTCCCAATACTGCGTTCTCACAAGACTCCGAAAAACTCTGTGAAGTCCCTGTATTTCCTGGCTTAGAAACATCGGCATAACATGTGGCAGATGGTCTCCTGACATGCCCTCAGAGCTGGACATCACTGTGCAAAAGACCACTCCCCAAAGGAGCCCCTGCATGTGCAGCTGAATCTCACACTGGGAAAATCACAGGCAGAGTGCAGCACAATAATCCTGGAATGTAGACCTGCAAGCAATTTGTCACATGGGCCAGCTCTATTTCTAGATATATCACAACTGTTTTTTCATTCAGTGAAGCTGTTGCTTCCACATTGAATTTGAATTAAATACAAATTTTGCGCTCATGCTGGAGGAGGAGAGCAAGGCAGCAAGGCAGAACTGATATTTGAGTTAAACATGTTTCGGTGAGGTTCACAGGTCTGAGTGAGCTTGACTGAATTTTCAGCAACCATTCTGTGCTCCACCAGCAGTATGTTTGTCACTGTGACAGTCACTTCTGCTTAGCTGATCATTTGTTCCAGAGTAACTTGTTTTATTTTTGCACACTTATGCTGATGGGTATAAATTCTGAAGATATGTAGGTTAGCTACCGTTTCCCAAGGGTACAAAAGCAATATCCATTATTTGATATAAAACCCCAAGGAGTGGTTCAATCTTATAGCTGCACTGGAATAAAAAAAACATGAGTGATATGTAACCTTGGGGTTCAGATGCCATTGTACCCTGTACTGGAGACAAATCATTCAGTCATTTGTCTCTTTCCTCTGGATTCTATACAATTGTCCCCCCTCAGTCCCTTATACTTCAGGTTAAATAATTTAGTGCAGTTAGAAAATATTCTCATTGGTCTTGACACTGCTCACAGCATTCTGGGCCTTACTTACAGCCTTACCATGACTTGTTTGACCTCATATTCCACACCGTTACAGACATAGTTTAACTATAGATGGAGCCCTTCAGTGCTCAGCTCCGTCTCCTTATGTCCAGATCGCACCTTGCCCAAACTCAGCTCTGCATCGTTATGTCCAAATCGCACCTTGCTTGAGTGCAGCTCCACCTTCTTATGTCCAAATTGCACCTTGCCCAAGTGCAGCTTGACCTCTTTCTGTCCAAATTGCACCTTGCCTGAGCATAGCTCCACCTTCTTATGTCCAAATTGCACCGTGTCGAGCACAGCTCCCCCTTATGTTCAAATTGCATCTTGCCCATTCGCAGCTCTGCTTCCTTATGTCTAACTTGCACCTTGTCTGAGCATAGCTCCGCCTTCTTATGTCCAAATTGCACCTTGTCAAGTACAGCTCCCCCTTATGTTCAAATTGCATGTTGCCCATTTGCAGCTCCGCTGCCTTATGTCAAAATTGCACCTTGTCTGAGCATAGCTCCGTCTTCTTATGTCCAAATTGCACCTTGTCCAAGCACAGCTCTGCCTTTTAATGTCCAAATCGCACCTTGCCCGAGCACAGGTCTGCCTCCTCCAACGTTAACCTTTTTCTTAATGTTCCAAAATTTAGTGAAAGAGCCAAAGTTAATTATTTAATAAAAGATCAGTTTTGTCCTAAAAGTCACGTTTTTTTCTTTGGCTTTAATGTTAGTTTTCACTGGTAGCTTGAACAGACATTCATCATTCCTTGATCAGACATTCATTTCTCAAGTAGATGAAATATCCTACATGACAGATATTTCCGTTTTAGTATTTTGACTTATTTTGCTTACTGTACTGCGACCAAAACTTCAATTACAACCTAGACTCTGCTAGAGATAAGAGGTGTAAGAAGCAATCCATGAACAACTTGATATTTTAATGCATTTTCGCAGGGATGAATGAATAAGCAAGAGTATTCCTTGTAAAGATATGCCATTCTGATGCATTTTTAAGTTTCTTTTACATGTTATGTGTAAAAAAAATCAGGTACAATACCCATATCAAATAAAAATAACTTTTTAATCACATTTTTAGTTTTTTTTTGTATATTTTAGTGTCTTGCTTTAACATGGTAACAGAACATTCCGACAAATGAGCGTACTGCATCTTTAAGATTGTGACCATAAATACATATGATAACTAATAAACTAATGTACAGAGGTTAATTCAGGACCTCGCCCATCTAAACATTTCTCTAGAATGGGCATGTATTTTTTGTGTATTATACAATCCCTGTATTGTACTGCCAGAATGACTGATTTTGGCATCAAGATATGGATGGATCTGCTGCATGTACAATGCCCTCTAACTTCTACACTGTGCATGTTGAGGTAATGTGCTCTTTTTTCTGTTGTTCAACACAATAAAGTCGCACGGTGATGACGAAAGCATGCTCGGGCCAGGATCGTTAAGTACAATGTGAGCGCAGACTAGCGGGGGAGTGCGGTGGGGGGGGGCAAATGCGAGTGCAGCCTAAATAAACCCTCTAAGTAGCTCAATGATCCGTCACCCAGGTGCAATTCCGCTCTTCCCCTTGTCTGCCGTCTTCCCTTCATAGTAAACTTGCAATATCCTTTTAACTTACACTATAGTGCTTCACTAGTTCTCATTTTTAATTTATAGTCTTAAGATGTCTTGTACTGTGTCTTCTGTAAATTTATGCACTCCTATTTATATTCCCATTTTTTGCACGTTGTGTTCTGTGAAGTGTTCCCCTGTGTCTTGTTATATTGTTCTGTACTTCATGTTTGGCACTGGACCACAAACAATTCTGGTATGCTGGTACATACTGGTAATAAAGTCAGTTCTGATTCTGATTCTGATAGGTCTGCAAGGCATCACAAATCAGAGAAGACTGCAAGACAAATTCCTGGCTGACAACTTGAATGTCTTCTACTGCAAGTGTGAAAGGGACAAATTCACACCCCTCACCAACTCCACCCCAATGATAACAGCCCCCATCACACCTCTGGAAATCCCCATGCACCCCCCACCCACCCACAGATACTGAAGCTGTCCTCATGGTGTGAGGATGTGAAATGGTTCTTCCAGGGACAGATGAGCCAGAAAGCACCTTGTCCAGACAGTGTCATCCCCTCCTGTCTTAAAGCCTAGTCTGACCAACTGGCTCCAATCTTCACACAGATCTTCAACAGCTTTGTGAAGTCTCCTCCTGCTTCAAGCAGTCCACTGTCATCCTGATCCCCAAGAATCCCTCCATCACAGGACTGAATGACTACAGGCCTGTCGCGTTGACGCCGGTGGTCATGAAATCCTTTGAACGACTGGTGTTGGCTCACCTGGAGAACATCACAAGACCCCTACTGGACCCGCTGTAGTTTATCCACCGAGCAGACAGGTCATTGGATGATGCAGGGGGACGGCACTACAGCCTGCAACATCTAGACTGCCCTGGGACATATGCAAGGATCCTGTTTGTGGACTTCAGTTCAGTGTTCAGCACCATCATCCCAGGAATCCTCTCTACCAAACTCTCCCAGCTCACTGTATCCCCTGCCATCTGTCAGTGGATCACCAGCTTCCTGACAGGCAGGAAACAGCAGGTGAGGCTAGGAGGGATCACCTCTGATACACGGACAGTCAGCACCGGTGGTCCCCAGAGATGTGTCCGCTCCCCACTGCTCTTCTCCCTCTACTCCAATTACTGCAGCTTCAAGGACCCTGCTGTTAAAATCCTGAAGTTTGGAGTATGGAAGCTGCAGGCTAAACCCCATTGTACCTGCGCAGTGACAATAAAGGTATTCTATTCTATGCTATTGTGCACTGTCTGTTAATTATATGTTGCCTGGCCAAAAAAAAGTCTCACACTAATATTTTGTTGGACCGCTTTTAGTTTTCATTATGGAGTACGGTCGCCATGGCATTGTTTCCAGGAGCTTATGCAACATCTCAACATTTTTTTTCATCTAGATTTGCATTTATTTCTCATTGAGATCTTGTATTGATGACAGGTGAGTCGAACCACTCTGTAAGGTCTTCTTCAGCACATCCCAAAGACTTGCAATGAAGGTCAAGACTCTGTGGTGGCTAAATCATGTGTGAAAATGACTCCTCATGCTCCTGAACCCCTCATTCACAGTTCGAACCCGATGAATCTTGCCATTCTCATCCTGGAGTTTCCCCATGCCATTAAGAACGAAAAATCCATTGATGACAGGGAGGTCTAACCTGGCCATTCAGTAGGTTCAGGTATGCCACTGACTTCACTTTATTGCTGAAAAACATTTCTGAGCTGCCATAATGATCCAGTCATTGGTTTTTAAGTTATTTGCTGATTTAAATTGAAATTTTGATGTTTCTTTGGCCAGGCAGTGTGTTTTCTTTGCCTGTATATTGTCTGTATAGCTTGGGTGAATCCATCGGCCGGAACCAAACTCCTTGTGTGATTTAACATGCTTGGCCAATAAATCTGATTTTGATTCTTCTGATTAACAACCTCCATGAGCCTCCAAAACATTTCATGCCACAGAAGTAAAGTTAAAAGTCTGATTAAACTTAATATACGGTGAGGCTCATGCTCTTTAAAACACATCGGTGTCGTAAAAAGGGGTGTGGGAAGGTGTCTTTAAATTCACATATCTGCTTCTGAGGTGAAATGAATCATATGCTCTCAGAATAGCCCTGATTCTGGAGTAATCGATAGCTCATTTAATCGAGAGGTTCCTGGTGGATGACTGCTCAGTTAAAAAGGAGGGCTATCAGGGTCCCGGAGAGGGAGGGGCAGCCAGCGTCTGGACCTGCAGAAGACAGTTATAAATGAAATATTGTGGCTTTCATTATGCATGAATGGTGGGTTATTATCTGTGCATCTTATTATAATCATTATAAATAGACATGCAGGTGTTTTAGCCAGGCCAGGGGATTGGAGTTTAATGGGGGTAACAGCAGGCACACAGAGGCATTTCCACATTCACTGCATTTTAATCCGGCACACACATCCTTCACCTGCATCAGGCCTGAAGGCTCTTATGAGCATGGCGTTCTCTGATCATGGTGGATGCTCCCTGCAAAAGAAATAACCGATGTAATCTGGCAAAGTGGCTCAAAGGATATGTAATCTTCACAATGTATTAAATAATAAGCATCAACAACATTATTATTAATATTGTTTTCTCCATTAGCATGTAAATGCAATGTTCACAATTGGAATTAGGTATTTCTATCATTGTATTCTATCAAGAAATATGATTGAATATATGATTACATATGATTGTGATGACACTGGTGTCCTCTAGTCTGTCACTTGTTAGCTGGACCTTCATCTGTTGTGTGACTGAACTGCTACTTGTTTGTGTACTTAGACTGCCCTCTTTGCCTTGTTGCTTAAGTTAGCTGGTACTTTAGACTGCTATTGTCTGGTTGTGACTAAGTTTCATTACAATTCTCACCTCGGCTGACAGTTGTTATCCAAGTCTAGCTTTACAAGAATAGTCGAGGACTACCGAGCACTGTTTCACGTCACTCTGGATAAGAGCGTCTGCTAAATGCTGTAAATGTAAATGCAAATCATTATTCACCATATATTCAGCAAGTTCTGCACCGCTATTTCTCATGTTGGTTTCTGGTGCATCTGCTTAAATGATCATAGAGAACTTAAAGTAAAGTGAGCAGCTACTCAGAACAGACTAGACTTTGAAAACCGATAACTGTACTGTGTGAAAACTCCTACTCACACTACAGGGCTGCCAACGTTGGTCAGCCCGCTGCAGTGAGATTTTAATTTGAGACAAGTCTGCACATGCATTTACATGTTTGTAACAGTTTTATTACCCTGTAAATAGTCTGCAGGGATTGAAAACTGCCCCAGCATTTTTGATGTAGCTAAGTTTAGGTTTATAATGGAGTAATACAGTTGTGCCGTAAGCCTCATAGCATAAGTGTGAGATTCCGAAAGTGCGACCACTAGTAACATTAGGCAGTTATTATAGTCAGGATGGCTAATGCTAAATTAGCTTTCCCGGGTGAAGAAGCCACTGACACCCGTGTCTCCTGGTGTTGCTGGAACATGTGAAAGAGGCTGCCTTTTGTCCTGGTGTTGCGGCTCCTGGCCATGGTGAGCTCCGGCAAGCTCCGGCAGGCTGGAGCACCTCGTGTCTGAGCTCTCCGCAGTTGCTGTCACGACACTTTGTAATAATAATGAAATATGGGCAAATTTAAATCCTGTTAAAAGATACCATAGAGATATGGGACTGTGTGTGGGCTGCTCATCTTCACTGTACAGTTACAGAATACACTTGGAAAGCTGAATTGGCCAGTTGCTGAAATGTGACGTTTTATGTGTCATCTTGGTATGATGCACTTCAGCTGGGGTCTTCTGTCACCTCCATCCAAATTGTTGAAAGAGCCAAAATAACATTGGGGAAGAAAAAAGGCTGAGCATCATACAACAAAAATAATATCATGCTCATTCAGAGAAATCAAAACAAAAATATGCACATTTAAAAAACATTACCCTTCTACCCACTGCGTGCACTGATCCATGCAGACAGCCAGGACCCCAGCTCAGTCTCTTCCAATTATTCTCTTCTTCTACAGCCTTCTTACACTCCACTCGGAATCACTACTACTTGGGCAAAAGACATTGGTCTGGACGTGCATGACTTACTGTCCCACACAACAGGGAATGCGATCACAACGTCTTTGAGAAACCCCAGCCATCAGATGATTCATTGGAAGCTGGTGCACAGGGTATATTTGACACCATTGAAACGTTTCCATATGATACTGACTCCCTCTACAATCTGCACTTTGTGCACTCAGTGCCTGGGTAAAGGTGTAACAGTGTTACGTCTGTATAACTGAATTAATCTAAATGATTGGCAATAATATTAGTGTTAATAAAAACATGGGACAATAAATAAAAATTCTAAAAAAGTGACATGTGACATGAGTTCATCCTGATGCAGAGTGGCTCTGTGGGCTTTGGTGCTGAGCTCGCCCATGGTGCCTACTAAACCCGTTAGATGGACTGAGCCACTCTCTTTCTGGCTGGGTGCTCAGAATGGTCACATTGTTTTTGGGGCTAATAAGGTGTCGCCAGGCAACCGGCCCTCCTGCTCATGCCTCATGCAAGTGTCTTTCTTATTCCCCAGGAGCCTTGCTTGAAATGCACCTTTGTGGTTCCATAGCTACCAGAGAGCAGCTCTCATCCCAAGCCAGTTTTCCATCATCTCCTGTCGAATGGCTGATTTACCGGTGAGGTTTGCATAAAACAGTGCCTCGTTCACATCAGCGTAATGGAGTTCACGCCGCTCGCAGAGCAGCAGCTCGATCCTGCTTCATTCTCACCCAGTTCACGCCGCTGGCAGAGCAGCAGCTCGATCCCGCCTCATTCTCACCCAGTTCAGACCGCTAGCAGAGCAGCAGCTCGATCCCGCTTCATCCTCACCCAGTTCACGCCGCTGGCAGAGCAGCAGCTCGATCCCGCTTCATCCTCACCCAGTTCACGCCGCTGGCAGAGCAGCAGCTCGATCCCGCTTCATCCTCACCCAGTTCACGCCGCTGGCAGAGCAGCAGCTCGATCCCGCTTCA
>JAAGVU020000078.1:974528-987568 GCA_011763525.2 Mormyrus iriodes | reverse complement strand
AAGAATTTTTCAAATTTAGCAGAATTCATCTGTACGAGCCTTGCAGTCTTTTCAGCAGACTTATTTTGTTTCTTTTGTTTTCAGAAGGGAGCGGACGGTTTATTTAATGTGATAAATACGAAGTGAACGACAGTTCCAGACCAAACTTGCAACTGCCACATCCCAGGTCCATGTTCGCAAAGGATAGCCCATTGCGTTCTCCATTCCGAGATGATTTCCAACGAAAAATGAAGGCCAGAGTGGGCTCCTTCGAATTGAATTGAAATGTAGGACTGCTTAAACTAAATGAAATCTGCTTCCGATAAAGTAGAAACTCTGCTGGCAGTCAGTCAGTATTATTAAGATGTACTGGACCTCATGAAAGTGTCAAAGTACTGTACTGTACATTTTCAGTTTTATACTTATGGTGGGATAACTGGGACACAGCGTCATACCCATTGCCTCCCCTTCCTCGTGAGAATGCGAAGACACAGCTCTCGACCATTAACAACAGTCTACTTAACTCAGCGCAATCAGTGCATTAGCACAAGGTAGCAGGAACACTTGTAAGTTTTTTTGGAATTTATCCTGAAACAACAAATGCTATTTTCTGATTGGCTGCTAGGTGGGTAGTAACTCTGTATAACTCTGGACAGCTATGAACTTGGCGTAAAACTCCACCCTGTATGCCTGCGCAAAGTCCCTTAATCTTATATAACGGGACACCTCAGTGGGCGTTATCTCGTATTTCTCAAGGTGAAAAACACAAGGTGTGGCGTATGAAATGGTTGAACTGTGTGTCTCTGTGGTCAATGCGTGAGACTTAAGAGCCTTGCATTACGTCCTACCATATGATGGGGTATGAACCACGATTCTTCAGATTGGTGCTTCTGATCCGATTCCATCGTGATTACATAACCTCTCAATCTCAGCTTTATAAGCAGCATAGACTTATCTCCATTCTGAATCAGTACCTTGCTGACTTTCAGAAGGCCCTTCATGTTATAAATTGGGTGGTCGATGTAGAGTATTGTCAGTGCTCACTAGACAAGACCTTTCTGTAGCACTCTCCCTGTAGTTTTACTGTCCGTTTTCTCATTCCCATCATGCAGTATGTGAAGATGCTTCTTGTTGCAGGTCCTACGGAAGCATTTCAGGGTGCACTGGGGCACATGGTGATTATGTGGATGGTCGAAGAAGGCAAACAATTGCCATTGTTAAATTCCTTTCAAGATAAGGAAATTACTGACAGCCTTGATAACCTACCTATGGATTCCTTCTTTGTAGCTCCTTTCATTTATGGGAGTGAGTGGTCTACACAGGCTATCACCAAAACTTTTGATATAAACTAAAGAACCATTTATAACTTTTAGATGAACAAGTCTAGGCCAGCAATTTGTTTCAAAAGCTTGTCAGTTGTGATGTGCAACCACCTATTGTTTTATTAGTGTAAGCATAATACTTTCAACGTCTTGCCCTACATGTCACTACTTCTCATCAACCCGTCATGTTCCCATTTGGCCAGCAGAGGTCACTGATGACCTCTGATGATCACCCTTGTTCTCCTAAGCATTTCCAACCCTGATGTTCTAATCACTCATTCTTGCCTGTGGTGTTTACTAATCGTTTGTGAATACCCTTGCTTCAATCCCCAGCTCGGTCATTGTTGCTGTCAATAAGTTGGTTGAGTGTGTTTTAGTTTGAGTTTTGTCAGTGTCTGTTGTACTCCCCATGTAGTATGTTAGTTCTGATCCATCCCCACAAAAGTTGTTTTACGCTAAAGCTAACGGTGCAGATAAATCTTTTATTTGTTCATTAGAATCTTGGACTTAGAGACTGTGAATTACAGTAACTGGGGAGCCCCCAAAAAGATGGCTATAATCAGGAATCTGTACGAATGTGTGAATTCATGTTTTGGTTCACTTTAATCACTCAGCATGGCAAAGATAACAGGCCTACATTTCTCTCTAACAGTCTCCTTTCATTACTTTACATGCATCTGCTAGAGAAAAACTTTTCAGACCTTTATGTACAGGTTTTTATAGTGGGACTGTTTTGTATTATACGGTACTTTGTGTGCCTTGATTTCCAAAACTGCCTGACAGACTCTCACCACATATATGCAACTGAGAGCAGCAGTTTCAAGGGGTCCAGATGTCATAAGGTGACAGATGACAAGATGCATTGGTTATATAAGTTATATTGGTTATATAGAACTGAGATGATTTTGAATGAAATCATATTAAAAATTGGTATAATTGGTATAGTATGTTACCCTGCTCGAATTGGGGAGACCGGGGCCTTGCCCTGGAGCCAGGCCTGGGGCAGGAGCCCGAGGGCGAGCGCCTGGTGGCCAGGCCTCCACCCATGGGGACTGGTCGGGCATAGCCCAAAAAAATAACATGGGTCGGCCCTCCAGTGGGCTGACCACCTGCAGGAGGAGCCGTGGGGGTCGGGTGCAATGTAGATTGGGGTGGCAGTCGAAGACAGGGGTCTCGACAGACAGACATTGTCAGCTACCAAAATTGGCTCTAGGTACATGGAATGTAACCTCTCTGGTGGGGAAGGAGCCTGAGCTGGTGCGGGAGGTAGAGAGATACCGACTAGATATAGTCGGGCTCACCTCGACGCATGGCTCGGACTCTGGAACCAAACTCCTGGAGAGGGGCTGGACTCTATTCTACTCTAGAGTTGCCTATGGGGAGAGGCGTCGGGCAGGGGTGGGGCCACTTACAGCCCCCCGGCTCGGTGCCAGTGTGTTGGAGTTTACCCTGGTGGGTGAGAGGGTCAACTCCCTTCGACTTCATGTCAGGGGATGGGCTTTGGAGGGGGTGCTGGAAGGCGCCCTGTCTGGGGACTCCATCACTCTGCTCGGGGACTTTAATGCTCAAGTGGGTAATGACAGTGTAACCTGGAAGGGTGTGATTGCGAGGAACAGTCTGCCTGATCATAATCCAAGCGGTGATCTGTTATTGGAGGTCTGAGCTAATCACAGTTTCTCCATAACGAACACCATGTTCGAGCATAATGGTGTTCATAAGTACACCTGGCAGCAGAGCACCCAAGGCCATAGTTCGATGATCAATTTTGTAATCGTGTCATCGGGTCTGCGTCCATATGTTTTGGACACTCGGGTGAAGAGAGGAGCTGAGCTGTCAACTGATCACCACCTGGTGGTGAGTTGGGTCTGATGGCAGGGAAAGATGCCGGATAGATCTGGTAGACCCAAACGTATAGTAAGGGTGTGCCGGGAGAGTCTGGCGAAGGCCCCTGTCCAGAAGATCTTCAACTCACACCTCCAGCAGAGCTTCTCTTCTCTTCCGAAGGAGTCAGGGGACATGGAGCCTGAATGGGCCATGTTCCGGGACTCCATTGCTGAGGCAGCGGTGCAGAGCTGTGGCCATAACGTTGTTGGTGCCAGTCGTGGTGGCAATCCCCACACCCAGTGGTGGACACCAGCGGTAAAGGGAGCTGTCAGGCTGAAGGAAGAGGCCTTCAGGGCTTGGTTAGCTTGTGGGACTCCGGAAGCAGAGGACAGGTACTGGTAGGCCAAGCAAGAAGTGTCAAGTTGGTGCCAAGGCAAAAACTCAGGTGTGGGAAGAGTTTGGTGAGGCTATGGAGAAGGAATTTTGGTTGGCCTCGAAATGGTTCTGGAAAACCGTCAGGCGACTTAGTAGGGGGAAGCAGGGCTTCACCAATGCTATTTATAGCAGGGATGGAGGGCTGCTGACCTCAACTGGGGATATAGTCGAGCGGTGGAAGGAATATTCCAAGAATCTTCTAAATCCCAATGATATGCCTTCCTTGGAGGAAGTAGAGCTGGAAGACTCGGAGGAGGACTTGCCCATCTCTGGGGCTGAGGTCATTGAAGTAGTCAAACAACTACTCGGTGGCAGGGCTCCGGGGGTGGATGAGATTCGCCCTCAGTTCTTGAAAGCTCTTGATGATGTTGGGCTGGCTGACATGCCTCTTCAACATTGCGTGGATGTTGGGGACAGTACCTTTGGATTAGCAGACTGTGGGGGTGGTCCCAATCTTTAAGAAAGGGGACCGGAGGATATGTTCCAACTATAGAGAGATCACATTCCTCAGCCTCCCTGAAAAGGTCTATTCCAGGGTACTGGAGAGGAGGGCCCGTCCATTAGTCGAACGTCGGATCCAGGAGGAACAATGCAGATTCCGTCCTGGTCGCGGAACACTGGACCATCTCTTCACCCTCACAAGGATACTGGAGGGTTCATGGGAGTTTGCCCAACCAGTCTACATGTGTTTTGTGGACTTGGAAAAGGCATATGACCGCGTCCCTTGGGGAGTCATGTGGGGGGTGCTCCATCCATTGTTGCGGGCCATCAAGTTGCTGTACAAGCAGAGCGAGAACTTGGTTCGCATTGCCAGCAGTAAATCGGATTAGTTTCCGATGGGTGTTGGACTCCGCCAGGGCTGCCCTTCGTCACCGATTCTGTTCACAACTTTTATGGACAGAATTTTGAGGCGTAGCCAAGGGGCGGAGGGGGTACAGTTCGGGGGCCTCAGGATCGTGTCTTTGCGTCTTTGAAGAGGAAACTGAGCTAGAAGGCAAAGCTCTGAATTTACTGACCGATTTACATTCTTACCCTCACCTATGGTCATGAGCTCTGGGTAGTGTGACCGAAAGAATGAGATAGTGGATACAAGTGGCTGAAATAAGCTTCCTCTGCAGGGTGGCTGGGCTCAGCCTTAGAGATAGGGTGAGGAGCTCAGACATTCGGGAGGAGCTCAAAGTAGAGCTGCTGCTCCTCGGCATTGAAAGGAGCCAGTTGAGGTGGTTTGGGTATCTAACTAGGATGAATCCTGGATGGCTCCCTGGGGAGGGAGGTGTTTTGGGCATGTCCAACTAGAAGGAGGCCATGGAGCAGACCCAGGACACGCTGGAGAGATTGTCTCTCGGCTAGCCTGGAGACACCTTGGTATTCCCCGGTGGCGCTGACGGCGGTGGCTGGTGAGAGGGAGGTCTGGGCATCCCTGCTTAGACTGCTGCCCCCGTGACCCGACCCCGGATAAGCGGCAGAAAATGCATGGATGGATGAATTGGTATAGTGTATAAAAAACTGAATCCATCATGTACATAGTTTATATTACAGTAGTTTAGGCATAAACTGGAATTTACCCTTTGGTGTTGAGATGCATTTAAACAAAACATTGCTGTTTTTACTGTCGCTTAACTTAGTGTCGGTTAGCGAAAGAACTATGAGTATTTTAAAACATGAATATTGTTATTTTGGCCTGACACGTCAAAGAAACAACATAATGAGCTGTAAAATATTTGTACAGATTAAGGAAAAGTGATATTAAGATTGGTACATGAATATGAGAAAGTGAAATCAGAATAAATGTATGGTTATTCTAAACATTGTCCCAAAGTTATCACAAGTTATCTCAAAAATACACATACACACTGGCCCTTTGAGGATAAGATTGCCTACCCCTTAAGGCTCAATGATTTACTGATTTCAAATCAAAATCGACATTTTAAACAATGCGATTAGAAAATCGCAAAGGTGATTTAGGATATGCATTATATAGCACGTCTGATCCAGGGTTAAAACTACTGTTGTTGCTGTATTTGGTGTGCTCCTGTCATGATCTGTTGTCTAACAGATCCCTTCCTAACCATCCTAATTCTCCCCAGCTGTATCCCATTGTTGAGGTTCTTCTGATTGTTCTGTATCCTGATGTGTTAACCCTGTACACCTTTCCCTTGTTGGTGATTAGCGTGCTGTGTATAAATGTGCCTCCTCACTGTGATCCCCAGCTTGGTCATTGTTGTTCCATGTGACAGAATTACTGAGTTCCTTAAATGGCCCCGTAAGCTGCCCAGGTGCTACTTATCTGTCTGCTCCTTAGAACCTGCACCCTACTTTTTCCAAGGGTTCCCGTCCCTGGCTCCCACGCTCATTTTTCCACTGACCAACAGACCTGGGGCAGTCGGAGATGGACGATCCCTACAATTCTCCTATCATGTGCCACCCGTTCTAGTGATCAGCTGGATAATTTTTTTTTGACAGACTGGCCAGAGGGGGAAGATGAAGCAATGCCTGACCTATAGCCTCTAGAGTTAGACTCAGGAGACAACCCCAAGAAGGTATGGTCTTCCAGGGGATGGTAAAAACTGTCACCCCTAATGGTATCCCACCTTCCAGGGGAAGTCTCCTCCTGCTTTAGAGCCCCACACCGGAGAAGGAGGAGGAGGAGGAACAAATCGGGAGCTGCAGAGAGCCACTTGCCCTGAGCTTGGCATGCTGGCTCTCCATAGCTTGCCTATTCCTGGGCTGTTGTGCCCGCAGCCCCAGGCTCTGGTTATAAAAGGAGAAGCCGGAAGAAGCTCGCCAGACCTGGTGCAGCCAGAACCAGTCTCACCAGACCTAAGAGAAGCTGCCCATGCCCAGCTTGGGTGAGGCCACCTCTTCAGCTGAAGATTCAGATGACTAAATTTACCATGGGTTACCATCTATAAGGGGGTATGGCCCAAAACTCAGAGTCAGAGTGAGAGTTTCAAAAGAATAGTTATTTATTAAGGCTTGAATTAGATCAAGCAAACCATAATTCCAATACAAAAAAAATGAAGACCGAGGCAGAACCCTGTGCAAAATTATGTCAATAAGGAAAAACAAAATTAGGAAAAGCAAAAATTACCAGCAAACCCAACCAAATACAAGTATATTTAAAAAGCTGCTAAGCCTCTATATAATGCAGAGGATGATGGGCAGCAGTTTCAGTTTCTGATCTCAGGGTCCTACCCCACTCACATACACTTGACAAAAAAAAAACCTTTAACAGAACAAACAAATATATAAACTCGTGGCCAGCACCATTCACAACAAAAAGGGGAACACACCAGAAATCACTTAACATTTACCTAACAAACAGACCCTGAAACAAAAAATACAATATTCCTGAATATATAAACAATCAATCAAGGAAATAAGTAAATAACTATTCTCTCTAAAAAACATACAAAGGGATACAAATGCAGAAAAGGTTTGGCTAAGACCATTTCCATTATCCCCACAGCTATCACAGGTTCTCACCTGGCTAATTATGGTAGGAACCAAATAAATGTTCCTTGTTCCCAGCAGCACCTCTTTGCAGTCGGACTGTTCCACCCAGACAAGGAGAACACAACCAGACATGACAAGCCAGTAACAATTTATGCCAACAACACTTCCAAGCCTAAGCTTGCGCGCCAGCTTAGCCCAAACAAATGTTTGCAAGGTCAGGTCAGGTCGGGGAGCATGCGCTGATGCAGCGCGTTGCTGCATCCACCACATGACGAAATGCCTCAGGATCCCAGCTGGCAACCTCCCAGGCAAACACACGGTCCTGTCCCACCCTCCAGAGATGGCCATCCATCTGCTGCAGCCAGGTGTTACGTGGGCGTCCCCTTGGCCTGGTCCAGCCGCTCGGGTCCTCAGCAATGAGGATCCTGCGAGCTGGATCACCCTCAGGGAAATGCGCCACATGGCCGTAGTGCCGTAACTGACGATCCCTCACAATGCAGGTAATGTGCCTCATTCGGGACTCCCCTAGCAACCGCTCATTCGACACAAAGTCAAACCAGCGGTACACGAGGATTTTCCTCGTACACACAGTACCGAAGGAGTCCAGTCTTCGTCTCAGCTCACTGGATAGCGTCCATGTCTCACAGCCATATAGCAAGACAGGGAACACCAGGACTCTAAAGACTTGGACCTTTGTTCTCTTGCAAAGATATCGGGAGTGCCACACACCCCTTTCCAGGGACCTCATGACCCCCCATGCTCTCCCATTCCATCTGCTGACTTCATGGGAAGAGTCACCAGAGACATGAATGTTGCTGCCGAGGTAGGTGAACCTCTCAACGAGGTCGACACTCTCCCCGCAGACAGACGCACTACTGATGGCTATACCTAAGAAGTCATTAAAGGCCTGGATCTTGGTTTTAATGCAGGACAATCACAATCCCAGACACTCAGACTCCTCGCTCATCTCTCAAGAAACCCAATCAGAGATTCCATTGACTCAGCAAAGATAAAATTTGTTTGTAAGCATAACTAAAAATCTCATAGTGTCCTAGATCCCTTCTAGACAGTGATAATCTGTATATTTACTTGTATACATATATGCCAGTCCATATGTTAAAATTATTCAGTCCATTCTTGTGCGGCCGCACCCCGACGGTCACAATTTTATATCAAAAGTTTTTGTAATAGCCTGTGAAGATCACTCCTTCCTATAAATGAAAAGTGCTACAAAGAAGGAATTCATAGGTAGGTTATCAAGGCTGTTAGCAATTTCCTTATCTTGAAAGGAATTTAACAATGGCAAGCATTTGGCATCTTCAACCATCCACATAATTTCAAAGCTCGAAATACCCATCTGGAAGTTGCACTTGTATGGCTGACATTCTGGGTGATGACAGCATAAACATTTGACAACATAACAAAAAGTATTTTTTCAGGTCAAAACCCTGTGGTGGTCAAATCCTGTGCGAAAATGATTCCTTATGCTCCTGAAGCTCTCTTTCACAATTTGAGCCTTAAATTTTGGCACTCTTGACCTGGAATATGCCTATGCCATTAGGGACGAAAATTTCCATTGATGGTATAACCTGCCCGTACAGTTGATTCAGGTGCTCAGCTGACTTTGCTTTATTGTAGCGTAACGTTGCTGAGCTGTAATAATTATCCAGTCATTGGCTTTTAAGCATTTGCTGATGTAAATTCAAAAGGTGATTTTTTTTTTTGGCTGGGCTGTGTATGTGCCTGCCCTTGCCCAGTTCCTTTGTTAGTCTTTGTAGGTGTTGTGTCTCTTGCCTGTGTTCCTGCCTTTGTTTAGACCCCTCGTAACTCTATTGTTTTGTATGCTTGGCGTTGTCGTTTGCAATAAATACTCCGCATTGTCTTTAAGCTGCACCGTGGATTGTCATCCTTCTTGCTCTGCCGTTGACAAATAGTATGCGCTTATGTAATCTTTATCTTTTATGGTATTGTACTTGGCTTATAATCTGCAAGTTTCTATGATCTTTCAGCAAGCTCCAAAAATATTCTCGTTTAATTGCTCAAGGTGAACATACAAACAACCGAAACCACGAATGTTAAGTTCAGGAATGTGTGAGGGGTTACTGTACAATACTCACAACTCATTCAATTAAAGCTAACAAATAAAAAAATACAACAAAGTCTCAAAGGTTCTAAAGAAGTTAACGGGAATAAAAACTTGACTGCTTTCCAGGTCCTCCTTATTATAGATGCTCAATTTCCTCTTCCACACATCTGATTATACTGGTAAGGTATGATAAGCTTTATTGATCCTAGGGGAAATTCTTGTGCATACAGCTGCAAGGTATGTAAACTACAAACAAATATATAGTGCAAAACAAGACAAAGTGCAAATACAGTACACAAATAGAATATTGCACAAAACAGAATACTGCACAGGAAATTAATATCAATAAATAAATGGGTAGTGTATCTGCATTTAATGTAGTCAGAATCTGGTGTTGTATGGTTTAAAGATGAATAGATGAAAAGATGAATCATGACGATAATCCATGATCCAAGACGAAGTGGGAGTTTTTAACTCCACAGTTAAAAGTAAATTGTTGAAACTCAAAGAGAAAGAAGGATTGCCCGAGAAACTTGAATCTCTGCATGAATGCTTGAAACATAAAAGAACTTTATTCATGATGGAGTATACAGGAAGCTGAGGGAGGCACTCAGGTGTAGACCCTCACTGGAACTGCTTGGGACAGCCAGTCTGCCCCAAAGGATGTCACTATGTAGATAAATACAAGTTCCACTTATAAGAGCACGGCATTCACCAGAGGTTAAAGAGGACTACGTTTACATTCATACACCACCAAAAAAACACCAAGATAAGCTTTAGACTTTGAGTACAGCACAGAGTGGTATCACTGAAGGAACATGAAAAGGATTTTCTATGGTGAATAACACATCTTTATCTCAACCACTGTGACCAACCTGACCACCACAACACCCCTCCAATTCTGTAGAAGGGGTAAATATCTGTAACCTCAGCAGACCAGAAAGTCATCCACATACCAACAGTTTGGACTAACCATGGTGAAAAACTTGTGGTGGAGGGTCTTCTGCAAAGTAGGGCGATCCCATGGATTCTTTTGCAACATTTTAGTTTCTCGGCTTCCACAGAGAGGCTTGATAGGGCTTGGGTAGAGTCTGCATGGCTTTCTTGATATCGTCAACCATCTCCCAGTAACAGTCTTGTTTAAAGGGGACATCACCAACCAGAAGCTGGTACCTGTATTAAGAAAGGAATCAAAGGTTTTTGAGGTCTTTCTCATATGACATAAAAATGCTGCGCTTATGCACATTTCAGGTATTGTGCATTCCCAGCCCTGGATGCATCAAGGATGAGCATATGACCAGCATTAACCATATCCACTGAAAGAAGAGACACAAAGCTAAATTCCATTCAGCTGTCTTCCAGTATTCATTTTTCTTTTCTCTTTCAAAGACCAATAGAATATCTGTCTACGTCACAAATGTGTGATAAACAGATTCTAATAGCCATGATAATCTTTGGCGGGTAGGAGGTTGAGAAGGCATATGTCCTGATTCTGTTCCATGTCCCTCCCGTTCCCATACTTCTGGAGCTATATAACATGGTGTTCCACAAACATGGGACCATCCACAAGACATACAAATGGGAAACCTAAAGCACATTGACTAGGAATTACTTGCAGTAAAACTAGTCTTAGAGGAATGGAGACAATGGTTGGAAGGCACCCTAGATCCTTTTTTAATTCTGACCGACCACAAGAACCTTGAGTACCTTCAGTCAACACTTGCCAGGCTAGATGGTGCTTGTTTTTAACCCATTTTAATCTCCAGATCTCTTACAGGCCTGGCTCCAAGAACTGCAAACCAGACACCCTTTCACGTCAACATGATGTGAGGGAGGGGGAGAAGGACTCTAATCCCATCCTGCCAGCTACATGCTTTATTGGTGCAGTTACGTGAGGAATCAAGGAAGCAGTTCAGGTGTTCTACCGCCTCATCAAACCACCTGAAGGGTGCCCGCGCGATTGACTGTTTGTGCCAGAGTTCTTATGCCCCCAGGTCTTCTAGAGGAGACACTCTTCCCTCCTGGCATGCCATCCAGGAGTTCACCGCACCTGGGCTCTACCCGAAGAAAGGTTTTGGTGGCCCTCCATGCTCCAAGATATCCGTAATTTTGTGGCAGCATGCTATGTCTGTGCCCGGAACAAGAACCCCTCACAAGCTCCAGCAGGTCTCTTGCAACCCCTTGCCTTCCCAAAACGCCCCTGGTCCCACGTGGCCCTAGATTTTGAAACTGGTCTTCACCCCTCCCAGGGATTCAAAGGGGTCCTCACCATTGTGGACTGTTTCTCTAAAGCCACCCATTTTGTTCCCATCCCCAAGTTACCGTCCACTAAGGAGACGGCACAGCTACTCATTGAGCATGTTTTCAGGCTCCATGGTCTACCGGATGATGATGTTTCTGATAGAAATCCACAATTTGTTTCTTGCTTCTTTCAGGAATTTTGCAGGTTGATTGGAGCCATGGTCAGCCTGTCTTCTGGTTTACACCCCCAGTCCAATGGTCAGACAGAGTGGGTCAACCAGGACCTGGAGCGGATGCTTCGTTGCCTGGCCTCCCACTCACCTGCTACTTGGAGTACCTACCTAGCTACTGGGCTGAATATGCCTAGAACTCTTTGCTTGTCTTGTCTACGGATCTTTCTACCTTCCAGTACTCCCTGAGGTGCCAGCCACCCTTGTTCCCATACCTGGAACCAGAGGTCATGGTTCCGTCAGTCCACCAGTTCCTGCGTCGCTGCCGTCAGATCTGGAGGTTGGCTACAGCATCCTTGTTGCGCTCAAAGGCAAAAAATGGAAAGATATGCCAACCAGCGTCGGTCCCGGGCACCAACGTTGCAGATTGGACAAAACGTTAGTTAGCAGGCACTTTCCATGCTGTCACATACACTATATTGCCAAAAGTATTGGGACACCCATCCAAATCATTGAATTCAGGTGTTCCAATTACTTCCATGGCCATGGGTGTATAAAATCAAGCACCTAGGCATGCAGACTGCTTCTGCATTTGTGGAAGAATGGGTCGTTCTCAGGAGCTCAGTGAATTGAAGCGTGCTACTGTGATACAATGCCAGCTATGCAATAAGTCCATTTGTGAAATTTCCTCACCATTAAATATTCCACGGTCAACCGTTAGTGGTATTATAACAAATTGGATGCAATTGGGAACAGCAGTAACTCAGCAACAAAGTGGTAGGCCATGTAAAATCACAGAGCAGGGACAGCTTATGCTGAGGCACTCAGTGTGCTGAAGAACAGTGCGTAGAGAGCTTAATGAAATGGGTTTTCATGGCCGAACAGCTGCATCCAAGCCTTATATCACCAGGTGCAATGCAAAGCGTAGGATGAAGTGGTGTAAAACACACCACTCTAGAACAGTGGAGACGTGTTCTCTGGAGTGACAAATCACACTTCTCTGTCTGGTAATCCGATGGATGAGTCTGGGTTTGGTGGTTGCCAGGAGAACGGTTCTTGCTGTACTGCATTATGCTAAGTGTAAAGTTTGGTGGAGGGGGGATTATAGTGTGGGTTTGTTTTTCAGGGGCTGGACTTGGCCCCTTAGTTCCAGTGGAAGGAACTCTTAATGCCTCAGCATACAAAGTCATTTTGGACAATTTCATGCTCTCAACTTTCGGGGATAGCCCCTTCCTGTTCCAACATGACTGCTCACCAGTGCATAAAGCAAGGTCTACAAAGACATGGATGAGTGAGTTTGGTGTGGAGGAACTTGACTGGCCTGCACAGAACCCTGACCTCATTCCAATAAAACAGCTTTGGGATGAATTACAGGGGAGACTGTGAGCCAGGCCTTCTCGTCCAACATCAGGGCCTGACCTCACAAATGCTCTTCTGGAAGATTGGTCAGAAATTCCCATAAACACACTCCTAAACCTTGTGGAAAGCCTTCCCAGAAGAGTTGAAGCTGTTATAGCTGCAAAGGGT
>JAAGVU020000078.1:952470-965152 GCA_011763525.2 Mormyrus iriodes | reverse complement strand
AACTTACAAGAAGTTGCAGGGCTGTTTTTAAAGAACAGAGAGGTGAGTTTGTCATTCTGACCCCCAACCCCCATTGCCTATTACTGAGCTGCAGAGAGAAACAAATTCTGCTGCAAAAACTCTTAAAAACTGACCAACAGGACCCCAACATAAATAGCTAGGGTTATTATACCTTCTGAAATACAAACGTTTTTTTGTCTTCTGTTTTATATATTCTGTAATACGCAAATGTCTCATGTGTAAAGACTAAAAAAAGCCAGAATCACGAACATGGGGAAAACATTAAGTTCAACGATTCATCACACACCTTTTGCACAAACCTTAGCACACACACAAATGTGTCTTGGTCTGCATTTCAACTCAAAAAATAAATATATTTCTTCAGCGGGGGAGTGAATCTTTACAGGGAACAATTACAAGTATTTAGAAATAAAAGATAATATTTTTAAATAAAAAAATGTATACATGTGAATTGCTAAAAATCGTATTATGCGATTTTTATATTACACATTGGGAGCAAAGAAATGCACTTCTCATTTTCCCTGCTTATTCCCATTCCTGGTTCCACGTCACGCACACAGACGTGTATCTCGCGCCGCTCCCCTCCTCCTCAGCCAGGCGTTAGTGCTGCAGTGAAGCTGCATCGCAACATCTGCCGGGCGCATGTGGGGCTTTCCGCATGCGCCCCCCCCCCAGGTTATAAATAGAAGCTGCTACCCCACCTCCCGCCAGCTTCTTCCCGCTCTCCTCCCCCACACTGCTGTTAGAAAGCCGCACACGCGGGCACACGCCGCGGATGCCGTGAGAGCATTTTGGCGTGCATGTGTGAGATAGCGTGCACAAGGGCAGCGTTAGAAACGACGAGCCAACAAACGAAATCCCCGCGTGTAAAAGAGTGTGCAAGGTGCTCTTGCTGCGTCTCCCCCCTTTCCTCTCACTTCTGCCTGTCCTCGCCTCCTTTATTCTACTGTCAGCGTGTTTTGGTGAAAATGCACGTACGCAGCGCAGCTCCTGTCTGGATGCGTATAGCCTGCGGTGAGTGCGGCAGGGAGTTCCTCACTGTGCCGCAGTGGGATCCCCCGTTTGATGCAGGGACGCACACACACATACACAGATTAAGGGTCACTGAAAACAAGCACGGCACACAGTCACTCACCGGCAGTGTCCAAACAGACCACACAGACTCACAGTCCCAAATGACTAATGCCAAGAGAAATGTCACTCTCCCAAAGGTACAGATCCTCAATCCACTGCCCTGCCTTTGCACAGACAGCAACACACACAAGCACTGGCTGACCTACAGCTCGTCCCTGTAGTAAAGTTGTCTGTTTTGAAAAAAGCAGCAACATGGAACGATTTGCATTAGTGTGTTATTCCTGTGCTGCATAACGCCATTATAATTCACTCATACCTTCGTCTATTGGTCTGCACCAGAGACATCGCTCTGTGCGTGTATAGCCCTGCATTATGGGAGGCTCCGCCTTCAGGCTCAGCCCGCTACAGGTTTTCCGTAGCACGGACACTCTCGGGCGTGCATGTGTGTGTGCATGTGAGCATGTACACAAGCCTGAGCATCTCCGCCCGCCTGGGGTCGCATTGGCCCCCTTAGTGCTGAGCGCCGGCTCATTTTATATTCCAGAACTTCTGCTGGAAGCTACGTGAATTCAGGCATAGGTGACAACACGAGTGAGCGGTGTGAGTCTTTTTAATTACCTGCTACGTTGTTAATGCCCTTGTTGGCCGTCAGCGGGAATAATTCATGGTTTGTTAAATCACAGTGTGATTCGCATGGAAATGTCTGAGTCCAATGACTGCATATAAATAATACCTCCCTGTACAGCTGCTCAAGGTCATATTAGACTGGGTTATTCATTGCAATACTTTTTTCCTCTCAGTACTGTTCTGATACACTTCCATCTTTGCATCTCAGACATGTACTGAGCCCAGATTCACGGCTCCTTGCACTCGATATCTTGCGTACTAGTTTTCGGTTTGCGCCCAATTCACTCTGGTTAAGAGCTAAGACGTCTGATCAGTTTAACAGGCAGTTTTTCTCAGCTATGACATTAATATATCCGCATATAAAAAGATGACACTCAGCCATGGAGCGGAATTGCTGAAGAATATTGCAGCAGATTTATTTGTACAGAAAGACAGAATAAGAGGGTGTACAGTTTGTGTTAAACAGTTCTTAGTCTAGCTAATGTGCCTCGACCTTAAATTAATTAACAAAGAAACAAATCCCATTGATCTGAGCATGCAAATTGAAATTGATTAGACACACAGCATGAAATTATTTAGAGAATTTGGGCTCACAAGTGGACCCCAGAAGAGGTCCTCAGTGAGAATGTGGAAGATGACGGGACCTTAAAGCATCGCTGTATGTGTAGTTCTCATGGCTTGTACTGTCACCAGATTGTTTTTGCTGTGTTTGTCCTGAGATGTTCAGTATGGGGAGGTGGGTTGGTTGGTATGTGGGTGCAGTCGTGGACTTTCCTTGAGATTTGATTGGTTTTTGCTATGAATAAGTCTGGGGCAACTGGTGTGTGATAGGCTAAAGGCTCTCAAATTTCATCAAAAGTTTGAGGTGAGATTACATTAGGAGCGAAACGTGCATCTCACGGTCAATGTGTGAGAGTCCTGCCTACCGCATCCATTGGATCTCGCTCTTCTACTTCCACCCTGTCCGCACTCCATGCGTGTGCGCATCCATGTAATCACGTGCTTGCAGCGGGATTACATGTAGTTTATTTTGGAATTTACCCGGGAACAACAAATCTGATTGGCTGGTAGGTGGCTAATAACGTGCTTGCAGCGGGATTACATGTAATTTATTTAGGAATTTACCCAGGAACACCAAATGCTGTTTTCTGATTGCCTGGTAGGTGGCTAATAACGTGCTTGCAGCGGGATTACATGTAATTTATCTTGGAATTTACCCAGAAGCAACAAATGCTGTTTTCTGATTGGCTGGAAGGTAGCTAATAACATGCTTGCAGCGGGATTACATGTAATTGTTTTGGAATTTACCTAGGAACAACAAATGCTATTTTCTGATTGGCTGGTAAGTGGATATTAACTCTGTATAACTGGGGACAGCTCTGAACTAGCTGAAAACTCCACTCCGTATGCCTGCGCATCATCCAATACTCCTCTGTAGCTGGACACCTTGGTGAGCGTTATCCCTTACTTCTCAGCGTGAGAAACACAAGGTGTGGTGTGTGAGGGTGTGATCTGGTTGAAATGCATGTGTCTCACGGTCAATGCATGACACTTGAGAGCCCTGTAGGTTAAATCTAGTGATGGACAAAATGATGCTTCATGAACCATTTGCTGTATATTTTGACCCCACTAGGTGGTGCTCTCAGTTTGTTTTGGAGCATGCTTTGTGCCCTTTTTTGGACTGATATCACCATTTTGTCCATTACTAGTTAAATCCCTTGAAAATGGACAGGAGGGGGGAATCTTGGTCCAGTGGACATGTGACTTGATGGACCAATCACATGGCGGACGGCGCTCTACATGAATCAAAGGTGAGGAAAAAACACTAGATGGAGAGCTGTTCCAATTATAGGCATCAGCTGTGCTAGAACAAAGATCTTGTATAGCATATATACTGTATGTAATCCTTCTTTCTCTGCTTCCATGTGCTCAGGTGACCATCTCAAAGAAGCAGCATTAGTTGTATGCCTTGTAGAGCTGTGCCTTGGTTACATCATTTGTGCCATTCAAAGTATTGATCTATTTTTTTCCATATATAAAAGGTTATATAATCTAATATCTATCAAGCAAAACCATAGGGGCAGGGAGAGGCTGGTATTCTTTTCAGCCAGGGAGAAGTGTAGCTTTTATGTAGATAATGTGTTTTACAATTTCAGTTCGATTGTACTCAAAAATGAATTGTCATCTTCAGCTTTTTTCACGGCTTTTTATCTATTTTTCTTCTCTCCCATGTTCCCTTGTCTTTTCTAGCCTTTCTATCTGTTATCCTTTCCGCCATCATTTCCGACCCGTGCTGCATGTGTCGATGTTTAATTGCACGGCTAACCAACACTGATCTTGCTCCCTGGCTCAAGGCCTTCTTGCCTCCCGTTACCATTCTTAATTAGTTCCGTTTTTGAGAGGGTGCCGAGAGCGTTGCCATGACGAGGGGCTGCAGGTTTAGCACACTACTTTTGAGGCAATGAAACTGAGAAGGGATGTGGAGATGGACGAAGGCATGAGGGAAAGGATTAGTGGGAGCAGGAACAGGATCGTGCAGAAGGTGAGGGACTGAGCGCTTCTGCGAGGACTGTGCTGCTCTGATCGAGCTGTTTGCTTGTCTACTTTGTCTTTTCAGGATTCTGTCTTCACTCCACTTCTCGGTATAATTCAGGTTAGGGGCTGCTAAGTGGGAGAGAGTGTATACGTGGTGGGGGAGAAGGGAGGCAGAGATGAGGGTGCAGATGGGGACTGCTGGGTACTTCTCATGCATGATTATTATATATTCTACTTCCTCCTGTCTCCTGCTGCCTCTGTCCTGCTGTGTGCTCCTCCCTTTTTGTACAGGGTGGAGTGTCGTTACTTTCTGTAATAATGTCATCCCCCCAGCCTTTTTTTGTGAATGTTCCTCTGTTACTTTTACTTCTTCTTCTTCTGGAAGCGTCTGAACTGGTTCTGAATGGCCAGAGCTGCCTTCTCGGTCTCAGGAGCATCCAGGTCGATGTCGATTTCCTCCTCCGGTTCCTCCCGCGCTGGCTTCCCGGTAGGGCTTGTTGGCTTATCTGAATAAAGTGTGTGGGGGGGGAGGGTAGAGAAATTTACAGGTATTGGCATCAGATGGGGTCACAAAGATCAATGGATCTGGGAAAGTCAGAGACTGGGGGAGAGGTCTGTGAATCACAGAGGGCGAAAGTTGGTAAATGAATTATAAAGATGCTGCAGTCAGGGAGAGTCACAGAGATGGAGCTGTCAGGGAGAGTCACGGAGAGGGAGAAGTCATGGAGAGTCACAGAGACAGGGAGCAGTCAGGTAGAGAGGGAATAGTCAGGGAGAGTCATGGGCAGGGAGATGAGGGGTCAGAGAGTCACAGAGAGAGAGAGCAGTCAGGGAGAGTCACAGAGAGGGAGCTGTCAGGGAGAGTTACAGGCAGGGAGAGGAGGGGTCAGAGAGTCAGAGGGAGCAGTCAGGGAGAGTCACAGAGAGGGAGCAGTCAGGAAGAGTCACGGAGGGGGAGAAGTCAGGGAGAGTCACATTGAGGGAGCTGTCAGAGAGCGAGGGAACAGTCAGAGAGAGAGGGAACAGTCAGGGAGAGTCACAGAGAGAGGGAACAGTGAGGGAGAGTCACAGAGATGGAGCAGTCAGAGAGTCACAGTGAGGGAGAGAGAGACAGAGAGAGGGAGCAGTCAGGGAGAGTCACAGAGAGGGTGTAGTCAGGGAGAGTCACAGAGAGGGAACAGACAGGGAGAGTCACAGAGAGGGGGCAGTCAGGGAGAGTCACAGAGAGGGAACAGACAGGGAGAGTGACAGGAAGAGGAGGGGTCAGAGAGTCACAAAGAGAGAGTGGGCAAAGACTCATAGTAGAAGAAATGCAGGGAGAATCACAGCAACGGGACACGGAGGACTGCAGAGACACAACACCGAAAAATATACCTTTATCCAACTGATTAAATGGCTCTCAGGGGAAATTCAACTCATTACCCTGATTCACTAGGGAATCAAATTAATATATTGTATCATATCTGAAAGGGCAGTGAAAATGAAGAAGGGAACAGGAGATGTATCAGATAGCCTGGGATGTGCATGGACTAGAGAAGGGGAAATGTGGGGTAGGGTCAAACTTTTTCTCTGTGTGGTTTTATTTAAAACCCTTCTTAAAATAGAAGATTTTAAGGATGGTACAGTTCAGTTTTCACTTATTCAGCTTTTGACTCATATGCCCAGTTCAGTATTTTGGGTTTACATTATTTAAGCATGTTTCTTATGATTGTTCAAATGAAAAGACTTCCATTGGGTATCAGCTGTGAATGCAGACGAGGGTTATCACTAAGGAGTGAGAGCAATTAATGGGGCATGTAACACAAATGAGGGAATGAAGTGGCCTCCTTGCAGAGATTAATATATTTTGGTTGCTTGCCAGATGACTTCCTCCTAAAGCCATACTGAGATAATGTGTTTAAAAGCCTGTGTCACTCATCATAGGCCCTGGTATTCCAGCCTGCTTGCGGGCTGAGACTCTGCGGTACTAAAAGCAACAAGTCAGCAATTACGGAAGGGTGAGGTGTCGGTGTTGCGGAACTCGGGGGTCATTTGGGCCCCCAGCCGGGTAACTTTTGGGGCATCATGCAGTCCCCATGTTAATTAAAACAAAATCTGATTTTTAGGCAAGGCGAACAATATTGGTTACTTTACTGAGTGTTGCAATCTGATATCAAACAATCATCTGTATCTTGACTGATATTTAACGTTATGCCATCTGCAGCACTGGCCAAATGGCAACAGGCATCACGAGGCAAAGAAAGTTTAGAGAAAACATGAAGAGGCAGAATGGTTATATCTGAATTTTTTAAAAGCAAACAGACACGTGGAAATGATTTTATGCCCCCCTGCCCCCTGTTCAGATGCGTTCTGTGGTCCATGACCTGTGTTACTATTTGTGTTCCTATCTCAGCAGTAAGATCTATAATGCTGAATGAAGCTGACCTGTGGAACCCCATTTGGATTCAGGATTCAGCAACCATCCCTGCCGGGCCATTTTTGACTCCTGCGATTTGAAGGCCCAAGTGATGTTTTGTCAGGTGGACCAGGCGTCTGACACCACAGCAACACATGCTATTGGCCAGGCTCCTGTGGGCGGGGTTGAGGGGATAGGTCCCTCACTCCTCATCTTCCCAACATATAGTGTCACTCGATGGAGCGAGTGAAATGAAAACAGGCAACATGTGGACAACAGACTAAAAGCCTGTCGGTCTTTAACCCTTCCAGGTTGCCATGGACACCATATGTTGGGAGGATACCGAAGAGAAATGGAGTAACTGGCTATTCTAGATTGGGAGGAAACTGGGAAAGGCCAGTCCAACTCAAATTAACCAAATGAGGGCAATGAGAGAGAAAAATGGAATTAAGTGATGGGATACAGGAATAGAGGGACTCAGGAGAAATGGAAAGATGAGAGGACGACAATAATAGACTCGGGGGAGTGGCATAGAGACGGGAGTTTGAAAGGAGGACAGAAACACGGAGGCTCTGAGGAGACACCCCGCTGGGCTGGCCATGGGGGCGTATAATTAGGACCCTTCCTCAGAGAAATGCTCGTTACTGGGTCCATTTGCAAAGGGAGGCAATGCCACAGTTTTAAGGAACTGGCTATAAGAAGGAGACTTTTTGAAAGACAAACCTTAATGAAGCACAATGGTTGGTGGCCTCTGTCAGGCGTAGCTTAGTCAAAGGTTTCTAGGGAGTTGTTTGCAACAGATTATTATTCAGATGAGGAAAAATATTTGGCATGACACGTCGATCGTGTCGCCAGACACAGAACTTGGGGCCGGGTCACCTCGTAAACGAACCTGTTGCCGACAGACCTTCATGCAAAGCACACATTGTATGATTTTGGTAAAAACTACCATTCAGCCCTCCTTGGGATTTCCCCACTGATGCACGCTGACCACGTCCACAGCAGAGTACGGACGTCTGCTGTTTACCATGGTACAGTAGAGCCATTACCATATGGCCCTTCTTCAAAGCTGGGCTAAACTGGGTAACTGTTACTCTCCTCCTCCAGGCCACACCTGACTAACCCCAGCCTATGAAATCAAACATCTACCAAAGCACGAGTGCTTCTGCCTCAAAAATAGGATGCCTGTAGGTAAACTTCTCTCATGTGCTTTTGCATGAAACAATTCTGTTTAAAAAATGTGTGCGGTTTGCCAGTTTAAAAAGTCCTCTTCAGACGCACAGCTGTGTGGACAGGCAGCAAAGTCAGCGCCGTTTGGTGTGCAAATGCAGGCGTTTTTGTGTTCGACACTAAGAATACGCTACCAGTGCGAAATGGCACATAACTGAGATACTGAGTATTCAGTCTGAGTTTGTCTGCCTCTGTTATAAAGAAGAACTTCATGATATCTTATATTTTGTGTACCACTACTCTGACTGTGCCTCTGAGTTTCTCTAGAGGCAGAATTTCCACTATATTCCACTATATTCCTCTGCACAGGGGAAGCTCACCTACCGTCCTCAGTCCATCCAAGGCTCTAAAGTGCTGGAAAAACGACCCAGTTTCCATACTGTCGTGCTGAGAACAGGCATCAGACCACTGGAAACGTGGGAGACTCACCTTCGATCCCCAACTGCTCATCTTCATACTCGATGCATTTTATCCTGGGTACACCTTTGGCATTTTTAGTTATATTTTATATATATATATATATAAACTAAATTTCTTTTTGTTTTTTACTTTTTAACAGCACACAGTCAAAACAGCCAGAAGGAGCGATACTAAAAAATATTACCTAGTTTTCATTTCCTTAGATAGATGTGACACTGTTCTCAGTGACACTACATGTCCTTTGTCTGCCCACTTAAAAGGGATGATCTCTGTAATTCAGTGATGAAGGTGTGAGCATGAAACAGAGAGCAAGACAAGGGGGAGGTGATATCTGTTGGTAGTGGGAGCAGAGAGTTTGGACCTCGGACCACAGACAGACCTTTGCTGTTGGCTTCAGACCCCTGGCTGTGGGTTGGCTCTCCAGATGATCTTACCTTTAACAGAAAGACACAGCTAATATTATTGCGATGCCTGCAAATAATCAACAAATGACTGGAAAAAAGCGTGTGTGTTTATGTGTGCGTCCGGGCTGTCTTCTTATATCTCCCCTTTTCTTAATTTTGGCTGTTACTGATTCCTTCATGTTCTCTCTCGCTAAATGGGCTGAAAGTGATGCCAGCGAGGAGTTCGGTCATTATATGACAGAGTGACACATAATCCGCTGCTGTTCTTTCCCATCCACATCCTTTTATCATTAACATTTCCTTTTTCATCTTCCCAAGTAATCTGGACTAATGGTCCATTTTGACACCTGCGCCCCCTTTCCTCCAACGGTCCGGGCCCTTGGCAGAGTGAGAGAGAGCAAAACGGCGCTGTTTACATCACTGGTTGCAGCTCTGCAGGGTTTCCCATGAGCGTGACTGCAGACAGCCCTTTTTCTTCCTCCCCTTTCATCCTTCCACTCATCCTTCTGATTTCTCCCTCTCTCTCTAATTCTGTTCAATGCGGTTCGGCTCCTGTAAATTTCAAAATGGCTTTCGGCATGACGCAAAGGGCAGGCATTTCAGAAACTTCCCCAGTAAGGGCCAAGCATGTCAGGACATGCATCTCCATCGCTTAATAATGCCACGCGGCTGTCAGTAATTTCCGCGGCTCCGGTGACCGCGAGCCAAGGCCGCCAGCGCCTTCCATTGTTTGGTAACATCCACCTAGACTGTCAGTAAGTTCTATCGCCTAGGTAACTGCGGTTTCTGCTGCTACGATAACAACTGTATAGCTTTTCCTTATTTGAACTGAGTAAAAGCACATTACGTTTGGTTAATTGAAATTCTACCCATTTACACAGATGGGTGTTTTACTGGAGCAATTCTGGTTAAGTGGCATTGCACACTATGCCCATTTTGGGACATAAACTGGCAGCATGCTGATTATGGGCCATGTCATTAATGCCTACAGTCCTTGCTACCCTCTTAGTAACACATGGAGAACACACTTCTGCCAGTCTTACACTCACACTCACACCCAGCCATGTTCCCTCACCTTACATAAGCACCATGATCTTCATGTAGAAATAATCTCCACTATAGTAGTTTATAAAAAAAAAATGTGATCCATCTATTTTCTGTATCCACAAGTCCTATGCAGGGCAATGGGGGGTCCAGAGCCTGTCCCAGGAGCTATAGGTACAAGGCAGGGAATAACCCATTGTGGGGTGTCAACCTATCACAGGACACACTCACACCTATGGGCAATTTGCTAACTCAAATTAACCTCAGCATGTTTTTGGACTGTGGGAGGAATCCCCACGACGACACGGGGAGAACATGCAAACTCCACACACATGGAGCCATGGTGGAGACTCAGACCCTGGTCGTGGAGGTGTGAGGCAACAATTCTAACCACTGCACCACCCTGCCCTATAAAAAGTCCCCCAATTCAAATTCTTTTAAGAAAATAACTAAAGGTGAAGCGCAAAGATGACATTAACAGAAATGGTGGACTAGGGGCGATGAGTGAGTTCCACACTCTAGAACAGGAAGGGATGGCTGCTGTGTTCCTACCTTCTAAAGCACTCCTGGTGTGTTGGCACACAGAAGAGGATTGCATTTTAAACATAAAACGGAGCATGTTGAAACATCCACTTGAAAACGTACACCATGATACATCTGCCTGTTCCTCTCTCACCTCTCCTCCCCGTCAGCCTTTAGTCACCCATCAATTCCACTCATTCTTATGCTGCTCTTGTTCATCCCCTCTTCTATTTCTGTATATCGGCCCAAAGTATTTAAATATAGGAGCATTATGTTGGTCATCTATTCCAGTGACGCCTTCATCGCCATCTCTTTGCAGCCTCTCCAGAAAACACTCCTTCCTCTGTCACTGTTCGTTCACCTTGCCTCGGGAGCAACTGGGCATCTGTTTCCACATAAAACCCACTGATGTAAAGGGAGATGAGGTAGTGGGGGCTATCTGGGATTTGGGGGGGGGGGCTGAAGGGGAATTCAGAGCAAGGCCAGAGAAGGAGGGGGAATATCCCACACATTGTGGTCGTGCTCGTTTTCAGACTGACTGCTCGGGGCGAGGTGCTGCGTCACATTCCCTACAAGTTTCCTGCGTGAGCCATAATTATAACTTTTCAACGGCGCCGCTCTGGCTGCCTAATGCTGCAATTACCGTCCAGATTGTTCAACTGTACCTCCAGCAGCCCCCCTACCCTGACAAATCCTCCCCAGTCCTGCAGCCGCAACAGTCTTGCTGATGTACGAAGGTGGGGGGTAGGCATGGGGACACTTCAGCGCATTTATGAGGGGGAGAGTGGGGGGAGGGGGGGGCGCTGGATGGTGAGAGATTGCCGCATTTTATCGGCTCCTCCGGGGGTGCCCTGGTGGACAGAGGAAGGGGACGAGGCGGAACTTTATTCATTAAGGTCTCCTGCAAAGGGGGTATTAATAGGGAGAGCCTGAGGATGGACAAGCTGTGAAGCACAGGCCGTGTACTCATGGGCTATACACACACAGACTAACCACCACCGATCTGCCTCGAGGCTTTACAGTATAAGGAACAAGGCTGGGGTACATCCAGGAGGGGCGGAGGGGCAGGCACATAGGCAGGGAGTAAAATCAGAGAGTTCAAACCCCCCTCAAAATTTGTTTCAGCCCCCTGAAATCTGCCAAGGGACCCCCCGTCACCAGTCGCAACAATCTACCACAAATGACCTATTGGTAGGGCAGCTGGACTCTGCGCCAGTGCACCACAAGACACACACACACACACACACACAGTACTGGAGATACGAGCTTCTTTTCCAGGCATGCACTTTTTACAAAAAAAAGCTTTAGTGCCTCACACATACACACTCGAGTTAAGAGCTTCATCACCACACACACTTTATACTAACAGCGTTGTTACCACACTCTCTCTCATAAGCGCGCTGTGCACTGCACACTGAGCGTTCTGTTAGTGGGTGCTGTGGCACACTCGGTGTCCTTTAAAGGCACTCAGAATCACTTATTTTTTTATTCCACCTGGTAAATCGTCTCCCTCGTCCTCCTGAACCAGTATTGCTAAACATTTCTGTGGTTTTATTGAACTTTTCCTCTCCCTGTCCCATATCTCAGCTTCCCCCTCTTTTTGCTGCCTTTGAGAAAGCCTTTCAAATGCAAATCGCTGCAGCGCCAAGCTGAGCTAAATCATATTTACAGTGAACTAACATCTTCATGTCTTCTCCTTTATGCCCCCCACCCCCCATTTCCACACACCTCCACTTACCTCTGTTCCTTTTTACTCCCCCATCTACATTATATCTCTACAACTCTCGCCTCCTGTTTCTGTATTTACAGTCAAACCAAAAAATTGCATTAAAAAAATCCTCCCCAAACTGGTGGCCCCTCAGTTTATCCTAATGTCAAAGGACAGGGTAAGAACGTTTGTGCTTTTAAATTTAAATTAAACTGACGTTTCATGTCTCTTTCCCCTTTACCCAAAATGAATTTAAATGTGAAATCTAAACAAAGAATTCCCATATTACATCTCAATCCTCTACTCTCTCCTTTGTACTCCATTTTTACCTTAAATTAATTTCTCACTGGAAATCTGCCTCTTGCATTAATGTGGATAAGAGGAGCCATAACATACCATTCCTACCATGGTACTGATACCTGTCCCTAACACGGATTAGGAACAGATCCGGCAGTGGTTAAGTTAAACTTGATCATACGCGCCAAAATCGCGTGAAATAAGCTGACGAGTTCAGTGTCACCTTCCTCGTGCCTGCGCATGCATTGTGGTACCAGCAGACCATCTCACATCCACCCCCCAGGTATAACATGATGTCAGCGCACTCCTCATAGGACAGACGGCTTTCTTTCACCGTTACACGCCCACACAGCGCAAATAAGCTCCCTGAATTAGTCCGCCCTCCTAGGACCAGGGAATTCTTCA
>JAAGVU020000078.1:823204-836411 GCA_011763525.2 Mormyrus iriodes | reverse complement strand
GACCAAGACTGTCAGCTGTGTTGCACCGAACTCGCATATATTGCTGGAAACGCATCCGACATGCTAACTATGGCTAATACATGGGACATCATCATCCAAGTGTGGGAACGACTGGAGCAAGGCAGCAACAGTCTCCGCAAGTCAGTCTCCCCGCTTTAATCGAGAAATTCAGACTGCTACAGATGTGTGACCATACTCGGTAGTAGAGAAAATGAGATTTAGACAGAATTTAGTTCATTATGATTGTTATGATGTTATACAAAGCACTGAGCGATGCATCGCCTTTAGTTTACATTTATATATTTTCCCTGCAGTGCTGAAATTGCACTGAACCATGAACCCAAAGCTGAGGTTTCTACCAAACCATGTATTTTGTATACCGTTACCCCCCCCCCCCAACTTTAACCAAGCGGAGAGCCATCTCTGAGTGGTTAATGTTGCAGGATTTCACAAGTGCAGAATTTAAGATGGTCACTGTGATGGAGGTGGTCAGCAGGTCTCAATAAACAAACGATACTGCAAAATGGTGTTTCATTTGGCAAAATATCTGATATACTGATATGACACATATAGACAGACCTGAATATGTTGCTTCTATACTGAGAACAATATAACCAAGTGTCATCACCATGACCAAACCTCCAGAAGTTAACCATTTTCTTGATAAATACAGAAAAGACAATAGAAAATCAGCTACTTCAGACAATAACGAAGCTGACACAGATGTTTCAGAACTTGAATCTGCTTGATTTATAGACTTACCCAAAGTTGACTTACGAAAAACTTAAGCACAAGTGCGTCCCTATAGAAAGCTTACATTCAGGTGTATTGATGAAAGACCAACTATATGCAAATGAGGGGGAGGAGCTTACCACAAAGTTCAGCGCGGGGATTTTACTGCTCTCCGTTAGAATCCAGGCACTCCTCACATTGTTGGGTTGCGTACAGAGAACATGGCTGCTTTGTATCCACCTACCGAGGGAAAAACAGTCATAGTGCTACAGGAAGACAGTAGTTAGGTGCTGTGAGACCTGTTATGATTTACGAAAAAAGTTACTCTCAGTTCTACAGGCTCATTACTGCAACCCATAGACGACATAGGCGGCACACACATGCACACTCACACACGCGCGCACATACACGCGCGCACATACATGGACAGACGTACACATGCACACAGTAAGTGAAGAGGTGATAAGAAGATTGATAGCTTCTTGATCAGATTATCAGCAGGGCTGTCAAATGATTATTTTTGTAATAGCGATTAATCGCACATCTTTATCTAGGGCTTCAACTGCCCCTGAACAATAAAGATATTTAGCTTTTAGAAAAATTACATGCAATGTTTTTGCACATTTCTTTGCTTCTGGTGATGCTTATTCATGCAGATTTCCTGATTTTACATTTTACAGTTTTGTTCAGTCTTTGCAAACTAGACTAGCCCCTATAACATTGTGAAGGATGAAAATTTTCACAGGAGCAGCCAAAGCTGGAAACAGACCAACTGTTCACTTCTTAAATCCTGGTTCAACTGTGGTTGATAACCAGTGCTGCAGGTGCTGGGATGAGCCATGGCAACTATGGAGCCTGACCATTTCCCGGGCGTGAGCTGCCAGAGGAACTGGCCAGTGCGTTTTGGAGCAGCATACCCAGGGAAGAATTGCTCCAGCATCTCATCACCATGGACACCATGGACATTGTCATTGAGGCAGATGCAGACCAGCACCTCGCTGCTGAATAAGCTCAGCACAGGGCTGCTTAATTGGAGAGTGGACACCTGACACATCCTGGGGAAAAATAAGTGGTTGTGGGTAAGAAGATAGATTTCAAAGTTTATGGTGCTGCCATACTGCGTTCTGAGTCAGCCCAAGGATTTAAAAGGCTCAATAGGTCAAAAAGGTTCACCAACATACCTCACCGAGGGGAGCTGGGGATCCCAGTCCACTCTCCACACCGAGACAGAACCATCGAAAGAGCTCACGGCGAACTTCTCCTCCGTCATGAACGTCATCGCCAAAAGCAAGTGGTTTGTTACCTGACAGAGGCAGCGGGTTGAAATGCAAGCATTCAAAAACCTGAGACGTCCCTGAGCGACAGAGGGCCATGAGACAAACCGTAAAGTAAAACGCTGTAACAGGTCACTGTAAAATATTCCCCATACAAACCAGTAAAATGTAGGAAAACTAACCGAGTAACTACACCTTGCATAAAACATTTAAAAACACCCAGTGGCTCCGCATTCGCATTTTCTACAGCATCCAGAACCCCAAGGACAGAGGACGGTAAGGACTTTGCTCAAAATAAAACCAAGGTCCTGACTCTCTGAGGTCATAAAAGACCCCTGGGCATCTTTCAAAAGAATAGGGGTGGTACCCCAATGTCCTGGGTAAAACTGCCCACTGTAGCCCTTTCAGACCTGGCCTCCTAATCATCTCCTATAGGTAACTGGTGAATTCTCATCTGCCCCTTCACCACCTTAGCTACTGTGTGGTGAGCGTATGGTCCAGACTGGGTGCTAAACAGTGGTGAAGAGACTCCGCACTGGTTCTGTAAAGCACTTTGGGTATCATGAAAAGTGCTATATAAATGTAATATTCATTCATTCAAGGGTTCAGAAGTGATACAATTACTCTGCCAGCCCTGGGATTCAAACCCATGACCTACTATATATAAGCACAGCACCCCAACCTGCTAAGCTACCCATCAGCCCATGAGCATGGAGTACATGGCCTGCCCATGTATAAGGGACTCCAGTGACACTGCACATGGTGGCTTACTCCTAGGACACCAGTATTGCTGAGAAGTTACCCGTCTGCGGCACAGCAGAGCGTTCTCATGCCACAACACCACTCTGCCAGTGTCGAAACCCAGCAACACCAGGCGACCGCAGGGGGACCGACACAGACCCACAGCTGTCTCGTTCTTGTCGACGGAGTTCTCTGTACGTAAGCAGGAAAACACTGGAGATTAACACAACGTATCGCAGACATACTACAACTCACAGCTCACAAAACATAATGAATGAACAGTTAAATGTTAAAGACTCTACTTAACGGAATGTGAACCACTGCCAGCGTATCGCTTACCCACTGGTATGTCCAGGGCCCAGGACCTTAGAGAACAATCTTCAGAAATGGTAAGCACTGCGAGGGTCCCGTCCAGCATTCTGGCTGCACCCTGAACTCCTCGGCTGTGACCCGCAAGAGTGCCGTGATGTTGCACCTACCCACACCGAAACCATTCAGTCAGGGATCATATAATAATTACTATTGTACAATCATACACATGGCGCAAAAATGAGATGAGAGTAGCCAGAAGAACATTAGCATGACATAAGGAGGACAGAGGCGTCAATTACAATACTGGATGAGTCCAGACAAATGAACGCCGCAAGACACTGGGACACTGCCCCAGCACAGAGAACCTGCCTGAAATGGCAGCCATAGTTTCACCGTTCCGTCTTCTGATGCCGTGGCAACAAGCAAATCTTCCTCCTTGACCTCTTCGCTCTCAGCAATATCTGTGCATCAGAGGGCACCCAAAAAAAACTTGTTCAGTGTCTCGGGAGAAGTTGGTGCACAGTTGGTGCAAGTTAGATTTAATGACTGTGTCTGATACCGTGTGCAAGTCAGTGATGCGCGACATACTGGTGGAATGCAGCACCCCGCACTAATGGATTTTCAAATGGTGCGCGGGGATCCTGGTAACCTCCACCCCTGACTTCCAGTTCCACAGCAGTAGCTCACCACCTCCGGATGCCGCCATTATGAACTGTCCCTGGAACCGGTCAAAGCTCACGCAATCAATAGGGCAGCTCGTCACCCATAGTATCGGCCCGCATGAACGTGTGTGGGACTCACCGCACTGCAGACCGAAGTCAGGGAGACACTCCCAAGAAATTCACGCACTGACTGACCCGTCGCCAAGTCCCACAGACGCACCCTGCAGTCCACAGAGCAGCTCACCTGCTCAGAGAGGGGAGGGATGAGAGAGGATCAGAGGACAGCACTTGTTGTTATTCAAAGATGTTGAGAAGTCCAGCTTCAAACCTGTGGTGGAGGGATTACTGTGCCCCGTTAACAATCCCACTCACCAGGGATATTTACATTGTGTTTCTTCAAGTTATGCTTTTATCCTAAGCATCTAGCATTTGAACTGAACTGAGTAAGAGAAAAATGGGGCCACTGGCTTGCATGTGAGCCGCATGAAATCAAAGACTGATTGTACTGTATGAGCAGGCTGGATCAGATCCTCCAGAGAACCTCACCACATGGTCCATGGTCCAGGCACAGCCAGTAATCCAGTCCCCATGGCAGTGCAGTAAGGACTGGGAGAGAGCAGGATGAGGGGAATCAACATTCCAAACCAGGAGAGCCTGAAACAGAAAAGTACAGGTAAACTCCATCATCACTATCACCACCATCATCATCATGACCATCACCACCATCATTACAACTATCGACTCCATCAGCATCAACACCATCACCTCCATCACCACCATCATAACCATCACCATTATCACCATCAACACCACTATCACAATCTAGATCATCATCATCACCATCGTCATCACCATCACCACCATCATGATTAACAGTATTCATCTCCATACCTGGTCTTTGCCTCCTGACAGAAGCTTATCCCCACTGGGGCTGAAACTAAGACATGTGACCCCGCCTTTGTGACCTCGCAGGAGAGATACAAGACTGGGACTGGAGGGTTTCTCAGCCAAATCCCCCACTGACCACAGAGCAATGGTGAAGTCCTCTGAGAGAGAAGATAATGAATGAAAATGAACAGCTCTCGATCATTAAGTTTTGTGTGACGGGACTTCAGAGACTGCTGAATCAGTCCAGGCAGTAACTGAAGAAACCCCACGACTGAGCCAGTCACCTGAGGCAGATGCTAGGAGGGATGGGGACTGCGCCATGGCAACAACAGCTCCCTGCTGTGTCCCGAAACTGCCTTGCAGCTCCAGGCCGGCCTCCACCCGCTTCCACACCCTCATAACTTTGTCTCCGCCCCCGTGACCAAAAGCTCCGCCTCCTTTTGGGTACATTCAAGGTCCATCCTGATCCATACAAGGCACTGCACAGACACGCTCAGGTTCTCACTGGCCCAAAGCATCTCACCTGTATGGACAATTGCTGGTGTGGGACAGCTGTAGCAAAATCTGTGCTTCTGACTAATGACACTGAGAAATCCTCACTATAGGACTGAGACGCAGTGACACAAACATACCCAACTCCTCCGAAAACAACTTCACGCCAATGCCATGGTAACCCACAGCCACAAAGCCCGCAGCAGCAGACACACAAAGGGCTTGGGATTTGGACAGTGCCGCAAGATCAGAACTCGTCTGCGGGAGAAAAGGATTTATGCAGATCAGTAAACACTTTAAAGTATATCATCGGTAACTGATAAGGATCAAAACTGGAACTGGAGCCGGATCCGATTCATACCTTTTCTTCTCCGAGCTGACACAGGAACTTTCCAAGAACCCCTGACCAAAGCTGGACCTGTGAGAAGTGGGGAGAACGTTTATAGACCTGCCACCTTTCCACATAAACCACAGTAAAAGGACACAGTTTGCCACGTCCGGTTCACGTTTGTTACCATGCTGTCGGTTCCCCCACTGAGCAGCATCCGCCCCTCCTGCACAAAGCTGAGCACCTCTGTCGATCCCCTGTGAGCCTGGTAGCATCCCACACAAGCGTGGGCTGGAAGGGACCACATCCTGACTTCCCCAGACAAGGAGCCGGAGGAGAGGTGGGCTGTGCTGGGAGAGAAGCATAGACTTCGCACAGACTGCTGGTGGCCGGACAGCGTCTGAAAGAAAAGAAAAGGGAAAGAAGAAAAGAGAGAGAGAGAAACAAAGAAAGAAAGAGAGAGAGAAAAAAAGGAGGAATAATATGGTGGATGAAACTGAAGACCTCACAGGAAACGCAACTCAGCTGACAGGCTGTTACAATGCGATAAAGGTGTATTATGTCTTACGATGCCCCCCCTCCAAAGACTTACAGCAATGATCTCCCCAGTGAGCCAGTTCCACAGGCGCACACCCCCATCCCAGCCCCCAACTGCCAGAAGCTGTCCCTCGGGGTGAAAGGTCACGCAGTTCAACGGACAGGGGTTTGTGAGCGTGGCAACGAGTTTTCCTGTTTGAGATGTCCACACCTGGAACAACACACAAGGCACAAAACAAATGAACAAGAGGTTAAACATAAGACTTTGGTGTTTAATGTACTAAAAAAAGCAACTCGCAGGACATATTTTGGGAACCATATTTCACAAGGCATCTAAAGAGCTGTTCGTGTGAGCCTAACCTTAAGGTTTAAATCCAAAGAGACTGTGGCAAAGTTTTTCCTGTCTGCATTGACATCACTTCCTGTAATCCTGTGGGAGTGTGCATTGACATGGACAACCCTTGAAAGACAAAAAAGGGTGGTTCAAAATATTAATCACTGCAGAAGATTACCAAACCAGAGACTACTGATGTTTCTGCATGTTTCTTTACAATTTTTCGGCTGCTCGCTCCTACCTACAGCCGCTGTTAATGTCCCATATTTCTATCTGCCCATCGAAAGAGGTGGAACCCAGGAGCCTCTCATCCAGGAAGATGCAACCGGAGATGCCATCACAACTGCTGACAAGTGACCTCACTTCCTGTGAGTGCCCGTAGGAAGAATACAGTTCAAACATGTCGTTTAACCTTTGTAGTAATTTGCCACCACTCCACCACTGGAAGACAGGATTAATCTGGGTGAAAGATGTGGAGTCATAGTATTACTTGTGCAGTCTCCGAGTTGAGGACGTAGAGGGAGCCCTGTGCAGTGCCCACAGCCATGACCATGGTGGAGGGACTCAGGGCCACACAGGTGGGCTTGGACAGGAAAGTAAACAGCAGTTGACTGTGGGCAGAGAGGAGTAGAGGGAGTGTATGTGTGTGTGTCTATACACAAGTGTGTAAACAACACAGAAAAAGGTAACTTCAATGTCAAAAAAAATTCACATTATAAAAAAACAATGGTGTTAAATACACCAGAAAATACGGTATTAGTAACAGCAATGGAGCTAATAATATTCTATCGATATTTTTGATCACTACCACCACCACCATCATCATCATCATCATCATCAAAAACATGTAGACATATATAAGGCGCTTTCACACCACGGAAACTTTTATCTGGAACCAGAACCTTCTTCCAAAACCAGGGACTTTTGTCATGTTCACACCGCAGGATCTGGGCCCGACTGCAGCTCTTCGGAGGCAGTTCCGGAACCCTTTTTTAGTACCTACTCCAGACTTGGTACTTTTTGTTGGAACACAAACGACTGGGGAGGCGTTTACAGCAATAGCTTGCTGATTGGTTGACCACAAGGACCAGCACTAACATGGAACTACAGAAAAATAGATGCGGCAGAGCAAAAATTGAGCAGATGGAATTATTTTGTACCCCAATTACATTTGATGCATCATTTAATACCTTTATGCTTAAATCTTCTTATTTCTGCATCGTAAAATTCGATCACAAACCAATACACTTTTGTGTAATAATTGCCAGTGCCGGTTGTGAAACTAGCTAGCGCCTCTTATTGGGATAGAGGGTTACATCATTACATCATTTTTTATTCTGTGGAAAATGAAAGATCAGACTGCTGGGCAGATTTGATAATCATGTCATGTGTCGTAAGAAAAAATAAAGGTCGTGTCCCATTTTAATTACGATCAATCCCCCAATATCTAACAAATAACTCACAACAGGACTTATTTATCCTCTATTGTTTTGGTGTGGCGGTGTTGTTTAATATGAAATTAGGTGTGAAGTTTAACCTACGAGCTTTTTGTGTCTCCCATGCTGATTTAGCATAAAGGTCCCAGTTCCTGGTGTGCGGTGTGAAAGCGACACACAAAAGGGGCCAGGAGCTTCAAAAGTCCCCGGTCGAGATGGCCCAGGGACTTTTTAGGCGGTCAAAACGGTGGTAGACTAATTACACATATTAGTTGTGCACAGTGTGCACTGTGCGCTGTGGCATCACCCACCTGGCCTCTTTCTGCAGATGTTCTGGTTTGTTCTGCCATCTCATCACCCGCATCCCTCCGCCCACTCGCTGATGCCACTTCTCAAAGACTCCTTCGGCCCAAATGCTGGGGGCTCCACCTGCCGGCTCATTTAGCGCCCTCTGCAGGAAGAGGGCCGGCCACCGGGACAGGATGGCCGCGTGACGCTTCAGAAAGTCGTGGCACACTTCCAGGTTGCTGGGGACAACGGCTGCCATCGTACAAGGGAAGATGGGGGAATCAGAAAGGTGACCGGCAGAAGGTCTTCGAAAGCAAGTTCTTCAATCTAGAACTAAGAATCGGTTATGCGTTACTTGTTAAATAAGACTCTATTTATGACTTTGGTTAAATCATATTTTAAGAGCATTTCATGCAGAAATCTAGGTAATTCCAAAGGGTTTAACAATAGTTAGAGGTATTGATCATAAACAAGATTAGCAGAAACAATAAAAAAAAATCCACTCACACCTTGTACACACATTTTTCAGAACTCCAGAAGTCGGAATCATGCATTGGTAAACTTTTAAGCACACACATACATCTTCCTGGAACATTCATAGCACATACCTGACAATTCACTGGATTCATGTGACTCTGCTGTCATTTCTGAGTCACTGTCCATACTCCCCTGTGTTAATACTGCAGATAAAGTAACATTGGTGTTAAATGATGATAGTGGCATGTGATTATTATCCTGGGCTGTTCTATAGAATTCAGAACAGCACAGAGGGTCTGCTCACCAAACTCTCTGTACGTCTCCAGCAGCTGGTGCAGGAGACCGTGCCGCACATTGGCATATAGGAAGTCGAAGCTGGAGAGCAGAGAACGTAGCTCCTCACAGTGGCCAGCGCTCATCTACAGCAGGAAGAGGGAAACACAGGACATTACGGCACCATTAACCAGGAACTGGCACTGGCAAACGTTGAGGTTTGCTGCAGCCAAGTTTGAGGTCAAGGTCAAAATGATGCAGAGGCTGAGATGTGGGATGTCATGGATGATGGATGACAGGTGAGGCCACCAACCAAATGGGAGGGCAGGTGGGCAAGGGCACCCACATCACAGTGCAGGAACGTGTCCGTCCCGTGTGGGTCAGAGAGCACCCAGAGGTGTGCTGGGAATGACAAAGATCAAAAACGCGGCCTTATAATGGTTATTTAATTCCGAAATGTGCGTGTAAGTGTGCTAATCCAATGTGTCTAGGTTGACAGGTATAATGCTAAATTCTCTCACCTGCCAGCAAGCTGTGAGCTCTGGATCGGTCAAACTCGCTGGACAGAAAGAGGTCCTCGAAGGCCGATCTGATCTCAGGATTGGACAATGTGAGACGGTTGTCTGGCCCTCCGCAGAGGGACTGGCCAATCAGACTGCAGCAGGGTTAACATTAAAACTTTTGTAAATATGAATCAATGGACACTTTAGTTACTCGCTGAAATATTCCTCCAATCGATGGCCTGGATCCTGTTTGTAGTCACGGGGCCATACCTTTGTAAAGTCCTGAAAAGCTGAGAAAAGACGGCCATAGGCAGACGCTGCTGTGGCTTCCTGGCCAGGTGAAGCATTCTGCCCCATGTAACCGGCTCACTTCCTGTCAACAGCTCACTGCACATGCTCAGTATGGCATACAGATCTCTCTCCCTCAGGCCTGGAACAGAGCAATGAGAATCAGTCAATCAAACACTGATATTCTGATGTTCTCGTGTGAAAGACTCCCTTCATTAAAGCACTGCATATGATTATGGGTTTACATGTTCTTTAATAATTTTTGTATATTATTTTTATTGTATCAATAACTTATCCTATTTTGTAAAGAAGTATACTCCTCAACTCAAATCTATTCCTTTAACCTCTGCATATCTTTTGAGCTTGTCTTATCTGAACTTGCATTTTTTAAATTCCTGTAACACACTTTGAATTACCTTACCTACCGTATAAAATTGTGCTATATAAATAAAAACTGCCTTACCTAATGTATGAGTTATGACAGTGTTTCTGAATCGGGTCCTCGGAGACCCCCAGACGGCCCACGTTTTTTCTCCCTCCCAGCCAGACAGTCCACATTTTTAGACTGCCTAGGGGTCCCCAAAGACTGGTTGGGGAAACACTGATTTATGATAGAACATCTGTGCGTGCACATGTATGAACTAGGGTGTGTTGCATGCTGGGAGTACAGTGTTCTGGGGATCTCTCATCCACCTGTGCTGCAGACAGCCAGCGCCCCCATGGTCCAGGCCAGTCCCACTCCTCTGTACTGGGACTCCATCCGAGAAAGACAGTGTTGAACGAGCCCGCTCAGAGACTGAGGAAGAGACTGCAGGCTCTCTTTCATCTGCAAACACACCAACAGCTCATTCTACTCCACTCCAGGGGGATGCAGATTGTAAAGGGTCACGTGACCAGACTGCCTTTTAGGCTCTGACCTTTTCGAAAACAGCGAAGCTCCTCAGCTCCTCGCAGGCAAGATGCAGGTATAATGGACTGATGGATCCTTTCTTCATCAACAGCGTCTGCAGCTGCATGCAAATAGACGATACAGTCGCGAAAGCCCAAGAGAAACACAGATGCGAACACACCTGAACACCACTATACATACGTGCAATATCTGAACCGACCTGGTTGTTAAAAGCAGAACCGCTAAGTTTCTTCCCATACACAGCCAGTTCTTTCTGAACAATCTCTTTTTTATCAAGCAGAGAGAGGTGTCCCATGGAAAACAAGACGGTCCCCTTCTTCTTGGCCAGGGTTTCCCGGAGGACTGAATTAGAAGTGACGCTCAATACGACAGACATGCCCTGGGGAAGCAATCAGCAAAGGAAACAATGGCAGGGTCAGGTGTGCAGTACGCGCGCGATAAGCAATTGGCGGTTTGCCCTGAATTCACCGTACTGGAGGGAGGCACCGAGGTATCCAATCAGATACTAGCTGTCCTTTGGCATCCTGAACTAAGTCCGCCCCATCAATCAGCAAGGCAAGTGATTGGCTCCTCTTGGCATGGTCAAACGTACCAAGCTGAGAGTGGAATTCCGTCAACAGGCCTCTACAGCATAAAGAGCAAATGTCGTAACTGAAAACTCTAAATCATGATAATATAAAATAATACACTACTTGATTTAACTGTATAATGCAAAGGAAACATTATCAAGCTTGCCATCATTTGAATACTTAATACACATTGGGGGGGGATAATGTTCTATTTCTCCTTTTCTGTTGATTTAAGAAAACAAAATATCTCAGTGGGGAATGTTAGACCTCAGATGACTGGACGTACTTATAATTAGAAGGGAGGGGAGCCTCATCCTGATGCTCCCCCAACCGTTTCCTCAGGCAGCGAATGAGGCAGCGTAGTAACTGCTCTGCATTGTGAGCCGTCGGGCCAGCAGCAGTGAAATAGGAAATGACATCACATTCAGAGTCTTCTTTGGATTGGCCAGTCCTCAGGGCATCAGCCAATGCAGCCTGTTGGGAGACGTACATATATAAGTAAAGGAGATTAAAGAAATTAGTGACTGGCATTTTCATTTTCAAGTCTTTTATGTCACATACACAATTACACACTAGTAGTGCTGTGCAGTGAAATGTCTTTCTATGTGTGACATGGATTGTGCTTGACAAAATGTGCAATACAAAGAGAACAATCAAAACAGTTAAAAAGGTAAGAATAAATAAGAATAAAATTAGGATAAAAGTAAAAATAAAATATCTATGAAAATAACAGAAAGACAGAAAGTGAGAAACAGGAAATATGAGGGTGTGTGTATATTAATTGGGCAGAACAATGGCATTTAAATGGGCGAACAAATGCATTTACCATAAACACAGTCTTTCCATCTCCAGGACCTCCTTCCACCAGCACCAGCCCCCGGCCACTTTTGCCCTGAGCTTCCAAAACATTGGATGTTGCCGCGGCGACCAGCTTGCCCCGCCCATGACACTGTCTCTGCTGGGCCTCCTGGTAGGACTCCTGCTCTCTGACCTCCGACACAGAGGCCACTTTGTCCACGTCCTGTGAAAACAAAAACTGCTCATTTTCGAAAAATGCTTATTATTTTAGCAGAGTATTAGGGGCACTGCCACATACGTGTTTCTACATTCAAGACCAGGGGCCTGTTACAGGAAGCTGGATTTCTTGCTTAGCCGGATAACTTGTCGTATTTAAGGTTCCCAAGTTTAAATGCAGTTCATCGTCATTCACTTACATTTAGCCCTGACTACCTTAAATCCGACAAAGTTATCTGGCTAAGCAAGAAATCCGGCATCACGATACGGGCCCCTGATCTGAAGAATGTTTGTGCATGACCAGAGCCCACACAGCTGCCATGACAGTCCACCCCAGAATGTCTGACCTCAATGTAGAGCCTCAGCAAAGCTTGCCACAGGTCTTCAACCACCGCTCTCTCAAACTCCTCCAGACCCTTCAGATGGGGCTTTCCATCCTCAACACCGGCCCATTCACAAGGGTAACTGAGGCAAAAACAAGTGAGGGTGCAGAGAACAAGACAGATACAAAAGTGTCAACACAGCTGCCGAAAGAACAAAGCGCGGCTGGTAAACAAAGCTGCTGCATACCCCCCACCCATAAACCCTATTTTGTGGTAATGGAAGACGAATAAATGGAAGAAAACAATTAATTGTTATCATGAGGATTAAATAATTGATTAACCACCTGCTGCATCCATGACAATAAAGACAAATTCAAAATTTGCCATGTTTTTAAATCAGGCTTCATTCCAAATTCATGAGCATGGATCTTACTCTGTGGTAACTTTTATTCCGTTAGACAGTATTCTGCTTTTAAGGTCAGACAGTTTGGATTCGGCCTGACTGGACTCCGCAGCAAATTCTGCCCGCCACGCCACAGGGACGGACCTGAGAAAAACACACCAGCACAGAGAATATTCATGACAATCCAATGAAGATCAGTCAGCTATGTTCTTTATGCTGATCTACACATTGTGTCCATAGCATATACACCCCTCAACATACAGGACCAGCAAAAAGTCTGGAACACCAGTTTTAATGCATTTGTCTCTGTTTTAGCTGTTATTATTCACCTGTTGTTATTGACCTTATGGTTTTGCCTAGAGGCAAAAAAAGTATTGCATATCAAATATGGCCATGACCAAGTGAAGTGTTCAACATCTCAAA
>JAAGVU020000078.1:731709-741850 GCA_011763525.2 Mormyrus iriodes | reverse complement strand
AGCCTGCTCTGTCCCCATCTGCTCTGTCTCTGTCTGTTCTGTCCTCATCTGCTCTGTCCCTGCCCGCTCTCTGTCTGCTCTGTCCCTGCCCAGTCTGTCCCTATCTGCTCTGTCCCCGCCTGCCCTGTCCCGCTTGCTCTGTCCTTGCCCACCCTATCCCCATTTGCTCTGTCTCCATCCACTTTGTCCCCATCTGCTCTGTCCCATCTCGCTGTGTCCCCACACGACTTAATAATGTGTTTTAAGGAGTCGCAGTTTGGTTTTTGATCACTTGGTTGATTTTCGTTCCAAACTGAAATGACTGTTCTCCTCGCATCTCTTCCCTCCTTTTACCCAGTCATGTTTAAAGAAGAGGACCACTTGCTGACTCAACATTGCAATACTGTTTTGCCCCTGGTGGGGGCAGCATTGCCTCCAGTGTGCAGGGGCAGGGAGGCCAACGAGGATGCCTTGAGACTTAGGAGTGACTCATCAGAGGAGAGGGGGCTGGGGGCAGGGAGGCAGCCATTTCTGCTCCCGCTGTACCCCACTGACTACCCCCCTGTATACCCCCAGCAGGGATATCAGGAAGAGTATTGCCCAAAGACAGAGGTAGTAGAGGAGGGTGTAGGGGGCAGAGGTGGCTTATCAGAGAGGAACCCCAGCTTTGAGACCTTAGAGCTGGGCTTCACAGAGCTGCTTCCCCCATTGTTCTCCCGAAACCCGCACCCTCCCTCTCCCTCGGCGTCCCCCTGGCTGGATTCCCCATATCTCTCCTCGTCTCCCTCTCCATCACATTCCTCCTCCCTCAGCCCCTTCCCTACCAGCAGTCCCCTCTCCACCTCGCCCCTGCCTCCCCTCACCCACTCCCCCTACCCCCACTGCTCCTTCCCCCAAGAGATGTGCTCAACGCCCCCCCCCAACCCCAACCCATACCAAGACTTTTCCCCACCAGCCTACCCCCCGTTTGAGAACTGGGAGCCTCCGGGGCCGGGCCCCGGGGAAAGGCCCCCGCATTCAGGGACTCCGGCTGGGATGAAAATACAGGAATGTCCCGTGGATTTTGCAGGCCCACCCATTCACCCTATTACTTTGGAGGAAGGTAAGGGCCTTGTGTAGTTTACGTGCAGTACTCTACAAAAGTCTTAGGCAGACATGGAAAATGATGTTTAAATGGTCTTCGTGTCGATGTAAAACTATGATATCATGTCTGTCAAAGTGTCTCACCTTAGCCATTGCAAAACCTCTCTGAAAATCAGCCCAGTATTTGCAGCAACCATCTGATACACACGTGTGTTTATTGACTTGATCAATACTCCACTTTGTTTGGCTGATCAGTACCTCACTGATTTTATTTAACTAGCTTGGCTAATTAAAGATGTGAGCTGGTGGTGAAATGTAACAAATACGTGGAATGGCTGGGGTGCCCCTCAGGAGAGGTTTGGGAACTGAAGCCGTGTTGTTCTAGCCACCCACTCAGATATCAGCAACTTTTTGGAGAACAGCAGAAATTCTTATTTCTTTTTATTGTGTTACTCTTGACTTGCATGTGTATTAATGTAAAAGGTTTTTTTTTTCAAAGAAAAAATACGCTACTCAGATAAATAGCTTTAAACATTCTCTTTGACTGCCTGAGACTTTTGCTCGGGGTTGTCGAGGGTATATATTCTAATCTTGCATATCTGAGGCTGAAAATGCCTGGTACATGTTTTATGCGGACCAAAAGACAAAGTAACATTTCTCTCTTCGCAGTCAATGAATTTATTGGTGAGGACATCAGCTCCTTATCTCCTTCCCACATGGACGGCAGACCAGAATGAACACTCCATATTTTCATTATTTTTGTTAAGTTAAGCTTATTATTGAAAACATCAGTACAGATTTCCATATCATCGGCTTTAAAGTATATTACATACATATGGCAATTTCGTAAAAAATACAGCCGTAAACCAAGCAAGGGATTGAAATTACTCAGTGCTCCTATATTATATATATTATAAACTGACATCCTATTACATGGAGTCAATTGCAGTGAGCACAATTGTAATTATTTGTATAGATATTCTTTATATATTATACTTAAGTTTTTATCTGTTTTCAAATAAAAGGTAAAAAAGCATTTGTCCATCCATCCATCTTCCAAGCGATTATTCTGGTCTGGGTAATTGGGAATAGCGGTTTGTCTGAACTGGTTTGTGTTTATATGGTTTGTATCACATAGCAGCTGGCACGTTTATGATGTCTCCGTACTTAGAAAGCAGCCAAACCTCTGAAAGCCCTGTAAACGTTTTGTTGCTTCAGTTGTTCATGCAGATCTTTAGCCCAACCTGCTGTGGTTTCATCCTGACCTCTTTCCAGTGACCTGGTCAGGCCCGTAAAGATTCAGTTGCTATTAACCTCTGATGTTAGTTCAGGCCACTGTTGAGAATGCACCAAAAAAGGGATCCTGCACTTGATTCCAGTTGTGTGGCTTCGTTTAAATGAACAGCTTGAGTCTCCTCACTGAGGCTTCTTTCTACAGCTGTCTTTGGTTTTATTCAAAACTCCATGTGAGTAACATTCTTGATCCCAAAACCCGTCACATTTTGATGATAAAGATTTCCCTTATATCACCCTCAACTGCTCTACTGCTCAACTGACTATATTCAATACCAGTGTTTCCCATTCCGGTCCTCGGGGACCCACAGACAGTCCACGTTTTTGATCCCTCCTAGCTCCCTACCTGGAGCTGGGAGGGAGCAAAAAATGTGGACTGTCTGGCAGGTAGCTCGGAGGGAGCAAAGATGTGGACTGGCTGTGGGTCCCTGAGGACCGGAATGGGAAACACTGTTCTATACTATTCATTGTGTAGCACCTGACTCTTTTTCAGTGATTTTAACAGGAGTCTAGGGTTTCCCAACACTGTGAATTATGAACAAATAAGTAGTTTGGAAAATATAGAAGAACCATAATGGCATAATGGTTTGATTCTTGACCTTATGCAGGTGATGTCTGTGTAGTTCCATTGTGAATGCTTGTTGCTTAATACTGGTGTAGAGCTCAGTCTCTCTCTTCTATATTGAATGAGTCAGCTTTGGAGGACAGTCATGTGCTCCTCAGGGTCACGGACAGGTTGGGAAGCTGTGTGTAAGAATACTTCCCTCTGTGTTCACATACGCTGGCAACATCCCATTTCTGCACACAGAATCACAAACGCACCATGGCTGCCCCTGGACTACAGTGATTTCATAGCTTTCAGTTGCATAGCTGACAATTTTGCAAAAATTATGCTACAACGGGACCCGTCCTTGGGTCTTGAACTGGTAACTTACAGCTTATAAGAGTATTGATTTATCTAACTACATTTCAGTGACAATTATCTGATGTCATACGTTTAGCTCCCCTGAAGCACTGAATTTTATCACCTCATTCAGTAACAACATACATATTTTACTGGCATCACAATTGTTTTAAAATCTGCATTTTAATCATTCTTTTTCAGAGGAATGTGTAGGCCTGCTGTGGGATAATTGTTAGATATTTGCCTAGGTTTGAAGAAGTATTTGAGCAGCGTATGTCCTGTTTTGTTATATGAACAAAAATTCGCTGAAATATTTTCCTCAGAAAGTTCCGCTCTCCTCCCTCACTGGTCTCCGTACCGTGTCTCATTTTACCCCCGAATTCCTTAAGGTCATAAAATACGTTCACGTACATCTTGCTCTTATTTCCAAAAATGCAGATAGGAGAACATTCCCGGTACAGTACAACAATGCTTTTAACATCAGGCGTCTAAACATTGGAATTAACACATTGTAAAGTGATGCGACATATTAGACAGTAGGAAAAGAGTCGGGATTTTTTTTCTTCTGGTGTGGCCTTTATTTAACATTGAATTGCAACTCTAACACTAGCGTGGAGTACACAGGACGCTCAGGCTATTGGCACCGCCGTAAACATCAAAAGAAGCGAACCGAGGCGACGTTCCCCTGTTTAAATCGCATTAAAAATGAATAGGCACGCTGTTTTGCAACAATTTTACAGCACTCTGTCCACAGTTTTCCAATGCCGACAGCTCCTTCATTCGGACACCGCTAGTAGCTGCCACTATGATCCCATTTTACAAAATTAAAATACAATTTCAGCACATGCCGCATAACAGCTAACGGCTGATACCAGCGATTTTTCATTTTCCTAACGAATAAAAATATCGGTGACAGTAAAATCGCAAACGTGTTTTTTTTATTCCTGGGTCACAGAACTCTTTCCCCATTGGATCGGGGAATAAAACCATTTCTCTAAAGTTTTTAAATTAACAGGTGAGCAAGTGAGAAACTATGCACATAGATTCAACAGCGAAAATGTGCTCATACTTCTGTGAAAACATACAAAACAGTATTACAGTAATAAAAATAACACGAAAAGGCCGCTTCGCATACCATGCATAGTTAAAACTTGAACGGGAAACCGTGATGATTATAGGACTATATCACATACAAAGGAAGATCCGACAGTATTGGCGTGTTTTAAAACTACCCACAAGACTATTTAAATTGTACAAGGGGCTGTGATCTTTGGGCGGCAGTGATGGAGACAAACACACATCAAGATCAGCAAGTGTAGAAGAACGTGATTTAAATTCAGAGATTCACTCCCATACACTTAAACGGCTTATTTAAGAAACAATAAGAAAAAAACAATCTCGTAAATGCATTATTCAAGTTCATGTACTATAGTATATACGATAAATACTGTAAAATTGAACACATTATAAGTATAACAGAAGCCTTCGGCCATTTCTGAGTGAATTTTTCTTGTAAAATGTATTACAGCTAATACGAACTCTGGATTTAACATGTTATGGCCCATGGTTGTTAAAAAATAATATAAAAAACGTGATAGAAAACAATAACACTGCCATACTGGGCAAAGCTTTCTGCCAGGGACACAGTGACATTTCACCAACAGAAATAAAAAGTAATCAAAGAATAATCAAATAAAAATGCTTAAATATCTAAGGTGATGTTATGTTGGTGGAAATGAAAAAAGAGAGCATGTCTATAAGGCAAAAGGCAAATACTATGAGGAATCTGGGAAGTTTGAAGCTGAAGCCAGCAGATTTAATTAACTTATTCTCTCTTATGCACCTTGGTGTTCTCACTCTGCTCGTCTCCCCCCTCTAGAAAAGCTGAGAGCCCGCCCCTACACCGTGACAAAGACCAGGCGGGCAGAGTAGATCAGGTCTGCCAGGTAAAGGATGAAGTTGAGAGCGGTTAGCACAGCCACGGCCACCAGCTTGTCGAAGGCGCAGAATCCCGGCTGGGACCCACACTGGGACGGGCGGTGCGTGGTGCCACCGTGATTCTTGTCGAACTTGAAGATGGGCCAGATAAAAGTGGCGGACAGGTACATGAGCACGGCGAACAGGGCGTAGGCAGACAGGAAGCGGGCGAAGGGGAACGGCAGGCAGCCGGTGCACTCACCGACGCACAGCACGATGATTGCCGCTGACAGGATGAAACAGATACAGTAGACGGCCAGGCACCACTTCAGGGCCGGGTGCTGATCGTAGGAGACTGGGTCGCTGATGAACACGAAGATGATGCAGGCCACAAAGGTCTCGCACACCTTGAGCAGCCCGGGAGCAGTGGCCATGTAGCCGGCCACCTCGCCGGGCCGCGCCTTGCTAATACTGACCTCGCTGATGTAGGCCACGGTAGCCAGGCAGGAGAAGACGGTGGACACCACGCGAAAATCGTACTCCTTCCTGTCCCGATGGTAGCCCTTGAGGAAGTACAGCGGGAAGATGACGGAGGCCGAGAGACACAGCAGCGAGGCGTAGCACGCGAACGTGATGGGGAAGTTCTTCCAGGAGAGGGGTGCCCGGGCCTGCAGGCCAAACAGCTCCACAAGCAGCACCAGCAGCGTGCCGGCAAAGCTAAAGCTCCAGCAGAAGATGCACCAGTCGGCCGTCCTGGAAGACAGCCCCGCCCCATGAACGGCCACGCTGAAGGCCACGCAGGAGAAGATCAGGGCAGCCAGGCGCACCCACAGCAGCGGGGACGAGCGGACTACAACCAGCGGCATGATGCGATGGACGCTAAAACTGCGATGCTAAAGTAAAAACAACAGGTAACTGTAGGCAACAGGGTCTCTAGGATACAGCAAGACTGACAGAACGAGTCAGACTTCGATGACTCACAGAGGTACAGAGGGTATGGTGACGACCACAGAGGGTCAGATTTGCTGTTCAGGAGTGTCCAGGCTTTGCTGATGCTCGTGAGGAGTTCCAGAACCACCGTCTTACTACGTATGTTCCAGCACTGACTCCGGCAGTATCGGTCCGTTGTGTCCTGTACAGCTGGATGTCACTTGGTGGTCCTTTATCTGTGAAGCTCTAGAATGAGATAGATTCAGTCTCAAAAACACTTACAGATTAACAGAGAAAATACATCAAATGAGGTGTGTTCAAAAACTTCATAGCTCAAATTATAATCATTAGAGTACAAATACCACCATCCATCTTTCAATGGTTTGTTCTGCTCAGGGTGCAAGGCTGGGATGCCAGTCCATTGCAGGGTGCACACACACACACACACACACATACACTATGGGCAATTTGGAGATGCCGATTAGCATAATAGCATGTCTTTGGACAAAGGAAGGAAACGCATGTAACACAGTATGCAAAAGCCACACTTACACAGCATAGATTTGAACTCCCGAACCAGGAAGTGTAACACAGCAGCACTACACACTGCGCCACCGCTGCACCCATCAACACCACAGTATAAGAACTGATAATAATTAACAATAATTTTGATAAAGATAATTTCATGTCAGTTCTGCTGTCATGCCACTTGGGGGCAGCAATGAAAAACCATGTAAAACCTCAAGCTAAAGGCATTTCCAGATACACAAAAAACCCCCTAACCCACAAAACTAAGCAGGAAACCAGGCCTCAGATGCAAGTTTCACAATCAGAAGTGTTATGAAACAGCACTATAGAAATGTAAAAATAGCACAAATAAAAATGTATGCGCGCATACAATGTCAAAATATCCACATCACTTTTCAGTCTTCGGCAAAATTAAACTGAGTACGAGCTGAAGGAAAAAAATAAGTCATGCATTCATTATTATTCATATATTTAGCATCATTTAATTTCAACTGTTTTAATGTTAACAGCATGACATATTATCTTAAAAGCTTAAAGTATAATGTATGAGAATGAGTTCTAAGGGACAGGAAGCTGGGCAAAGGGGGAATCAGTGATGGCATATTCTTTATATAATCAGGTTTCAGCCATACGGCTACTTCACCAATTGGTAATTGAGTTACAGGGCAGACAATGGAATTTTCCTTCTGATTTATCCCCCTATGAGAAATGGTACGACCTCTACTCCGGCCCCCTACCATGATGGAAGCCTGTACCACCCCAAAAAAAGGGGGAGGGGACTGAGAGCGCTATCTATTCCCCTTTCTTAGTGTGCAGCCAAACTGCTGGCCCACTGCCCACTCGACCCTTAATGAGCACTTAACGAATGTTTGTTAAATGGGGCAGCCATCTGGCCATGGTGCAGACGGGCGTGGTGGAGTCCGGCCGGCTCTGGAGGCTAAGCTGTCAGCACACTATGTGGGAGGCTCCATTCAGAGCAGAACTATGTGTGAGTAAAATCGCAGTGGTGATTGGCGAAAGGCTGGGGGGACCCGAGAGAGAATTCCATCCCCTCTACTATCGCATCATAACTAAATAATAATTCAGTAAACTTTGGAATTTGGCACCCTGTGCTGAAATCCGAGCTCGGGAAAAAGGCACAGATCCCGACCAAACTGAAGAAAAAACACAGAGAGACATACTGTAACGGGACTGAGATAATGAGATCTGCACTGGGGAGGTTTCCCACAGCCCCATGCCCAGGCACCCCCACACCATGCACCCCGGCTCTGGCCCTGCTGGACTTCCTGAAGGCCACTTCCTAATGAAAAGCAGGCTTCCTGAAAGACTCCGGAAGGTCTGCATGAGCCCCCCCCCAGTTACCCTAATAAACTGGACAGAAGCAGCAGCACCTACACATCCTTCCAATAAGGAAAACAACCCCCCTTTATGCAGTAAATTTACCAAATATGACCAACATGGAAAATTCTCCCACAAGGGCTGCCTGAAGGGGGCAGCGTGACTCCGGTGAGGCTTTCAGCTTCTAATCCCATTAGCTGCTTATGGATTTATTACAAAGAATCTGCACGCGCTCAGTACCTCAGTCACCATTTTCCACCCTCGTGTTTACTCAGCATGTAACAAATGTACATGAATTACCAAAGTGTATATGTGGGGGGGGGGTTTCTAGGAATTAACTTAGAGAGGAGGGCTGACCTCTCCCATCGTCTCTGAGACACGTACTTTAAACAGCAATGGCGAGGAATAGCTTAGTGGTGAGTCAGCCCCCCCCCCAGCGCGCGGAGGGGCTTCCCAGCTGACGTGAGTGCGGACACAGAGCCTCCCCCGATTACACCCACTACCATCAATCACACATGCAGGGAGGGATGGGGCGGAGTCAGAGTAGTCAGAGGGAAAAAACCCACGTCAAGCAATTAGATTTGGAAAAAAACTAAATTAAACGAGTGCAGTGGTCCAGTGGAACTGTGATTTGTGATTTAACTGGGCCAAAAACATCCCCTTGCTACTGCTTCTTACATTCATTTTCCTCTGGTCGGAATCCCAGTTCTTCCACCTCAGACTATCTCCTCCCTCTCTCTCCCTCCCTCTTTCTCTCATTCCCTCTCGCTCTCTCCCTTTTTCCCCTTGCCTCACTGTCCTGTCACATTTTCCCCTGCCGCTGATGTGTTCCAGATGTGAACTGAAATCCTAGTCAAAGGTGCCAAAGTTCCCCATGCCTGCCGCCCCCCCGCCCACAGCATCTCGCAGCCCTTTTTACCGCCTGTCATGTCAGGACAGTAGGAATGCCTGATTTGTAGAAAGACTAAATACAGAAAAACCACCATAAAAGCTGCAATGCCCCACATTCAGCCCTCTGTCTCTTTTTACGAGGCTTTCTTTCGACGGCAGGGAGTGAGTGTGAGCTAGCTGTCGCTCATCTAAAGCAGGAGCACTGAGCCTTGGGGAGATTTTTTCAGTCTCAAGCAATGGGGAACGGAATCCCCTTCAATAATGTGTAGGAAATACGTGTCAATCTGCGTAAAAATGTTATTTTAGCTACTGGACACACCTACTTTTCATATGCAAACAACCAGCAAGCCAGCCACTAATTTGAATCTGAAGATGACTTCACCCAGGTGTTGAGCTCTGTGATTTGGTTTTCTTAACACTGCAAAGGAATTCCCTTTTATAGAGAGTGCTAACCAGCTGAAGACCAGCTCGACATGTTTTGGCCTGAATAACTTTGAAATTCATCTTTGTCATTCTTACTGCAATACCCTGCTAGGCACAAGCTGAGGGCATCACACCTACATACCTGTGGTACTGAACCGGAAGGAACTAGATTTACATGCAGGGAGTCGTGATCACGTTAGACTGGGCTTTCCTTCCAGAAAGATTTATCACCATAAATCTGGGGGGGGCTGAGACAATGTGGGATGGTACATCAGTCCTCAGCTGGCACCTTAGGCATCCTGGCCATTCCATCCCAAACAAGAGAGACACACAGATACGCCCATTCGCACGGCTAGGGGGGTGTTGAAGTTTTCCATAGCGTTCGAATCAGGCTATTTGGTGCCTGTATTTGTGTGTAATGAGATCACATGTTGTACTATGTTATTCATCTTGTAATTAAATTTGAACCCATTTGAACGGGATTAGGGAAAAGGCATCATTTGTCTGGCTTGGGACATGAGATGGGTCCTGTCAATTTAAGGCGGGGAGGATGAATGGCATAAACGAGAGAGCCGGATAAGTAAGTGGGGAGGGAAAATGGGGATGAGTGGAGACACAGAATCACAGGCAGTAAGTGTGTGTGGATAAGAGCACAGAAGGAACTTTATTCCATGACAGTATTTGATGAGTCTGTCTTCAGCATAGTAAGTGTGTAATTAAAACAACAATTTGAAAAGTCAGGCCAGATTTCTCTGCAGCTTTCTGCAGCCTGTCCTATCGTGACAGACGGCACTCTCACACGGCACTCATGTTAAGAAAGCCACACCCAGTCGATGCCACAGCACGGCCTGAAAC
>JAAGVU020000078.1:672013-683977 GCA_011763525.2 Mormyrus iriodes | reverse complement strand
GCATCATCCAAGTCAGAGCCAAGAGGAAAGGTATGAGGGGAAAACGGGAACAGGGCAGGACCTCCAGGCAAAATGAAATTTCATAGTAGTATATGGATGGGTCTAGCTGAACATGTCTCTATTTTGTATCCCATAGAGCTATGATTGTGTTATCATACATTCATTCATTTGCTCTTGTAGTGACAAAAGAAAACTTATTGTATGCTGAAGTCAACAAGAAGCATATCAGAGAAAGGAGGACACAGGTGAGGAGAGTGACAGCTTTGGCAGTACTTAAAGTACAACTGGGAGCTCATTTATCAAAGCTGCTTACGCACAAAAGATTCCCGGAATAAGGGAATAAGCGTATGCAACTTTTTACGCAAAATCCTGTATTTATCAAACTAAACTGGGCAGGGTAAATGTGTATATTTACGTAAAATCAGACATTTTGGACAAATCGGGAAAAGGCGAAACCCATTGTAAACCAGCGAAATGACCACGCGTTTGCCAAGAATTCATACCATCAGCCCGCACCTTCAAGTAAAAAACAGCGAAATTAAAATGTGAACTGGGATTAATTGCTTTTTCCATTTATTTGCGTCAACAAAGACACTAGGCAATAGCCTTGGAGAACTACGTCGTATCACGCTATTCCGTAAATTGAAAATTGTTATTATCAAATCCAGTCACTTCATTACGGAGCCCCGGCAGGGACATGTAGGGAAAAAATCGGTGGTTGAAAAAAAAAGTACTTTAACGAGATCGCAATGCTTTTTCATTACCATTAATAGTGCAATTATTAATAAAGAAATGCGTATAAAAACAGATAATATGAAAGTTACATGGTTTGCATTGTCCCCCATAGTTTAATGCTTAAAGCACACTTTACAGGATACGTCTGTATCGTTTAGGTTTATACTTATTAGTCCATAAATAAATTCCAACTTTTGTACTTTAAACGGACACAGTGCACTTATTGATGGCAACCAATAAGTTTTGCGAGATCTCGCAAAAGTATATGTTTTTTTATCCACCGATTTTTTCCCTCCATGTCCCTTCCGGGCCCCCGTAGAATTCCGATTTCAGGGGGTGTTCCAGTACTGACGGGAAGTTCGGTTCCATTTGCAGAACTGATTCTATCAAACTGTTCGTTTAGATTAATCCAATGTTCGATTCAACGAATCAGTCGCTTGGGAGGAGGGAGTTAGTACATGCTGCTGCACCTTGTTCAATTAATTTTCTTGAAACTGCATGCTTGTTAAAATCTTATTTTTATTAAAATATTGCTCATCTACGAGTCTTGAGAATATATCTTGACCGCTTCCGGTCTAATTAAAATGAAAAACACACATAAGCATGCTTTAGCGCTATAAATACAAACTTACAGTCAGCCTCCAAAAGCATGGTAAAAACTCGAGTACCTTAAGAAATCTGCAAACATATCGTCTAAAATGCTTTAATTAAAAGGATAACAACCAACTCCAAAGCCATAACATACAGAATAGAACAAGCGCTGTTCCCAAAGGCTTTTGGGATCGGCATATTTGGTAACCGGTTCGGCTCCACTGATTCACTGAAAAGGACCGGTTCAAAAGAACGATTGGTACACAAATTGGACATCACTACGCTCCAGTTGAAATTTCCGACAAGGAACTGGGACTTCAAATGGAACGCAGCATTATTGCCATTTTTGCATCTAACCTTTCTGAGAGCATTTAAATTAAGCTAGTACTTGCTTGCAAGTAGTATCCTTGTTGGAAGTGAATAATCACAAGTACATCACAAGTTGAAGTTAAATATTCAAACGTGGAGCATTGTCACGAACTTGACATTTTTTCGAAAAAGAAATGTTACAAATACATGTTGAAATACAGTATTTTTTGTGTTACTATACATTATCAGAGAAATATATGGTAATATAACAAAGCTGATTGATTACTCCAGAAGCAAAATCAACATTTTGAAAAATGAAATTGTGTCATTAGAGCCTGTCATCAAACTAATTTTAAAAATCAGGGCATGTTATAGTAAGTTACAGTAATATAAAAGTTGTTCTCTAAAAAGTCATTGATATTCTGCTGGATGGCTAGAACAACACACTTTCAGTTCCCTAACCTCTCCTCAGGGGCACCCCAGCCATTCCATGTTTTCCTTACATTTCACCACCAGCTCACTTACTTACCCTAATTAGTTTTAAAAACCTTGATGAGGTATTAATTAGCCAAACTTGGTATGCTAATGATTTAATCAAAAAACAAATGGGGATATTGGTTACTGAAAATACTGTGGTGATTCTAGGAGATGTTTTGAAATAGTTAACACATTTTGACAGATATAGTTTTACACCAAAATTAAAATCATGAAAAAAAACAAGAACAGACACTGTACTTGCTGCTGTCTGCACAAGAATTTCCCTCTGGGATCAATAAAGTTAATCTAATCCAGTCCAATCATTTTTGACTGCCTAAGACATCTGAACTATGCTCTCTCTGTGTATGTGTACGTGTGTGTGTGTGTGTGTGTGCTGTCTGTCTGTATGTGCATGCCTGTGACATATGAAAAAATAAACCATGCATACATTCTGCAATTCTAACATTAGTGTTTTGTAGCTCAGGTCTAACATAATGTGTGTTCTTTGTGTCTAGGACATTTGCTCTAGACAGGCAGCACCATCTGGAGATGTTTCCACCTTCTATGAAGATTTGCGAAGCCCATCTGTAAGTGACAAACAATATGCACAAATCTCTAGACTTCTGCATGCATCATACACAGAGATGGATACTGATAGGAATAGGTGTTAAATATGAAAAAATATGAATAAATTAGCGCAAATTAAAAGCACAAAATAAAAAGTATAATAAGCAGGAGCTTACAGCTCGCCAGCCATTCTTAGCACCATTCTCACAACTGTTTAACGTTATTCTGAAATTGGGCAGTCCCTTGGGGTTTCCTTTCCCCTTAAATACACAAAAACTACTATAAAACTTCTTTTTTCCTTGGCACATCCTATAATTCAGGCTCTCAGTATTTATATAATATTTTTAATTATTTGAGTTGTCTGTCTTGTACAGCAGCAGGGAAATTAGTGGCCATGGTAACCGCAGAAGAAAAATCAGTAGTGCTCCTTGCTCTGCATAACCTGTTTATGAGTGCGGCAGGAAATTAACTGCTGTATGAGTGCATCTTCTGAGGTCCTCTTGCAGTCTAGGCTAAAAAGAAAAAATGCATGACAAAAGACATTGCAATATTTTTGATGGAATCCACTGTGGGTTCTTTTGAAATAGCAGCCAGATTAAGTTAAATGTCAACTTGCAGTGGAAAGGTATATGTACAGCAATGAGATTTTATTCAGCGGAAGCTTATTACAGATTCATTGATGGCTCAACACAGAGCTCGAAATGTTCAGTAATATGGAAATTAAGCAGAAACTGCAGACCTTTAAGGAGACTTGATGTATGAATTGAAAAAAATAAACTTGGATGATTTCATTTATTTGTATATTGCAGAGCTATCATATTTACTAAAGCAGATCTAATGTTGCTCTTTTGTGTTGTTGGTGTAGCTTAATATGGTCGCCTTGTTTCCAGGACACTGGCTGCAGACAGGCAGCACCATCTGGGGACGTTTCCTCCAGTTATGACTTTTTGCAAAGTCCATCAGTAAGTGAAAAAAAAAACACAATACTCTATTCAATTCAATTCATTTTTATATAGCGCCTTTCACAACAGTCACCCCAAAGCACTTTACATGATATTGAGAGAACAGGAATAAAATAGGAAAAAGGAAAGACAAAGAAATTAACTAAAGAAAGAAGGCAGGCCAATATGACACAAATCTCCTGACTGTGCATTGGTCATACACAGCTAACTTGCAAAATATATAAAAGGAGATGATGCAAAAGAAGGGAGCACATTTAAGCTAAAAGCAGTGTCATGAAGACCTGTTCTATTCCCTCAGCATTGCACCATTTTGTTTTATAGATATATGCAGTTTAAACCTCATCTGTAATTCAGCACAAACTCTCTAAACGGCTCTTTCCTGTTCTCTGAAACAGGTCGCCCCTTCTGGAATTTCAACAGTATATGAAACAGTGAAATTTGTCCCAGTGCTCCGACAGCGGCAGTAACCCAGGGTCTATAGAAAGGCATTCAGTTCCTTTGCTGATCATATTGCCAGCAAGAACTTTTGCTCACTGTCGACTACTTTCGGCTGATTTGTTTTGTATAAATGTATAAATGTTTTGTATAAACACTGGGATGTTTTGCGGCTGCTGAATTGCACTTGAGGACGTGTCTCAGTTCCTCTCTGAGGTACCGAGCTTTTCAGGGGTAAGCGATAGATAAAACATTTAAAGGGAAAAACCCATGGTGACTGAGTTCTTCTGAAATAGGAACAGGGACTCGGTATGAGACATTTATAAACAAGAACATGTAGACTATTACCAACAACTTATGTTTCAGTAATATGTTTGTTCTGGAAAAAAATACCAGGTTATTGTAATCTATTTAACTGTAACTAAATAAAGGTTTTTAACCATTTCTGTAGGCCTCTGCATGGCTCTTGGTCTACATAAATCCTTTGCAGTGTTATAAGAAAGAACAGCGTATTGGTTAGTTCATTTGTCATTCTCATTAGTTTTTAAAATGGAATAAATTGCAAGGCCTACCTGTAAATGGGACTTATCTGCTGTTGTGAATCTGACAAAATACATTTTCTGTAATTATGTACTTAGTCAAGGAATAAGTAATCTAACCACAATAGGTGGATAAGGTTTGACCCTGAAAAATTGGCTACCAAAAGGTACTCGGAATGGAATGCCTTTTATTTATTAGCTATTATTCTCCTTTTCCCCTCTACCTCATGTGTTGCACTTGTCTTGTTTACAGTCTCTACACTTTATGTATATATGCTGCACTGTAGCCCTGGGGAACCTTATTTCATGCCACTGTATGCTGTGGATTGTATATTGATGTTATGGCAATAAAGAGCCAATTGGAATTGACTTGTATTTGTTTGCTGAACAATGAAACTAACTACATCACAGTCTTCACATATCTTGCTCTGCTAGGAGACAAAGACATATGCAGTTCAGTGCAAAGCTTGGGATCAGAGCACAGGAGCAGCCACTTATTTGCTACCCCTGGAGCAGTTGGGGTTAAGGGCCCAGTGACAGTGACACACAGTGACAGTGTGCATGTGTGAATGAATGGTGCGTGAGTGTGCCCTGTGATAGGTTGGTGTCCTATTCAGTATTGTAGCCTCCAGGATAGGCTCCGGACCATCCACAACCCTGAATAGGATGAGCTGTTACAGAAAATGAATGGATGGGAACTAGATTTCTTATTCCATATGTCACTGAATCCATTCCCTAAAGCAGAGCTACTAAAAGTAGCAACTCAACTAAGAAAACGCAGGCTGTGTAAGGAGTTCCATTGGTAGAACCTGCAAAAAACAAACAAAAAAATATTAATGACATGCTGCTATTTGACATTACATACTAACACAGGACTTAGATTATGCTAACATTCACTGTGTGCATCTCCCAGTGGCTACAGATTAGGGATGAATAATTGCTGCCTGTTACCTTTATTCTCATCCTCGCAGTGTTCATTGATAGCAATGCTCTTGCTGTTAGAGCTGGCAATGTTACTGCTATTGCAGGAAATTAATTTCCGCTGATCTGAGATGTGAATGGAGAGGTCGGGAGAGCCGCTCTCCTTGGTCTCTGTACAGTCAGAGGTGCTGGACGTGATGTTGCACTCTGCCTCCACCGAGTGGTTGTTCATGGTAATGCATGTCACGTTCACCAAGCAGAAGCCAGTGCCGGGCCACTTATGTAGCACCTTCAGCTCCGGCTTTTTAATCCTTTCTGTTTAGAGACAAAGTGGATTATCTAAAGGACTGTCCGTACAATTAAGAAATGAGGTACATAAAAGTTTACGATGCCTAATGAAAAATAAACATACCATTGGCTGTGCAGCATTCAAAAATACCTTGACAAAAACTTTTAAAGGTAGCATTTTACTAATTTGTCATAAGAAATACAGGCTCATGATGTTAAATTTTTAAGGAAAGAAACATCTGGCATTACTGAACCTGACCAGTAGAAAAGTCTCACCTACCGAATACAGTAAGTTTTACTTCTTTAGAGCTCTGTAATGCTCCTTTCATTATTGTAACTTTGTAATTTCCAGCATCTGTTACATTTAGGTTGAAGATCTGAAGGGATCCGTCTTTTTTATCCAGCTGAAACTTATTTTCCTGTGGGTAACTAAGGTCACTTCGGTGGTTATAAAATATGAACATTGTTCCATTGTGGTGCCACTGAATCTGTGAAGGGTCAAGAAGAAGGGAGCTGGGGCGTAAAACTGCAGATTCATTGATGGCACCATAGATGGTCTCTGTTGTCTCAAGTGCTACAATGATAGAAAACGTTATTAAAGTAAGCACATAAACTTTATTTATAAAACACTTTAAAAAGATCCTTAGGTAACCAAAGTGCTGTACAGTTTCAAATATAAAATTTAAAAAATATATATATAGTAACACACATCACATAAAAGCAGATGTGAATACAGAAGGGCAGACTGTTCTGAGGCCTAGATGGCAAAAGCGTGATCACTCTTCGTTCTTAATCTTGTCCTAGGAGCTGCCAGAAGTAACTGCTCCGGTGACCTCATGGATCTCGAGGTGGTATATGTGCAAAGATGATTGATTATATAGGAAAGGGCTAATCCATGTAGAGCTTTAAAAGTAAACAAAATCTTAAACTGGATCCTGAACTCCAACGGAAGCCAATGGAGGGAGGTTAGTACAGGTGAAAAATGATCCCACTTTTTTACCAGTCAACAGTCAGGCAGCAACGCTTTGCACTAATTGTGAACGTGTTAGGCATGACTGGCTGACACTGTATAGTAGCTACAGTAACCCAAATAGGATGAGTTGAAAGAATGAATAACTTTCTCTAAAATGTGAAAGGAGAGAAATGATTCGATTCTAGAAATCATCCTTAAATGAAAGAGCTAGCTTTGACAAAAGCAATGATTTATCAGATTTAAATTACTGGTCAAAGCTGACTCCAAGATTTGTACTGTATGGTTGTCACGACACCGTCAGTCCCATTCTGTTTCCATTTGGCCAGCAGAGGTCTCCCCTGCTGGCCATCCCATATCCTAAATCACTCATGCCTGTCCCTCATGTATCCCTCATTATTAGTGTTTTCTTTCTTTCTTTCTTTCTGGGGTATTCTTGACTAAATCGCTGTGTTTGCGTTTTTACTGTTCCTCGTTTCTTCGGACGTGACAGCTATTTAGGAGTTCTGGTGAACCAAATGAAATTATTTTTGTTTTACTATCATTTAGCTGTAAAAAAAATTATTGGCACCAGTTATTTGTATCCAATAAACAATTATGTAGACAAGTAAAAAAAAAAAAAAAAGCTGAGTCTTCTGGTTTTAATACAAGCTGGGTGTCACCCGCATAACAATGAAATTAAATATTGTACTTTCGAAATATGTTCTTCAAGGGTAAATATATATGTTAAAAAGAAGAAGACATCGCGAGACAGATTCTTGAGGGACCCCTCCCCCCCACCTGATAGGAGCAAAAGGAAAAATGTTCCTAATATTAACAGAAAAAGTCCTACGACTAAGATAGGAATCGATCCACTTGAGCACAGCAGCCTGGATACCAGCATAATGTTCCAGGCGCTCAATCAAAATAAGCGAATAGAGCATATATATTAAGTATGAAATGGTGGCCCCGCCCCACGAGTCCACCACTGACCGTGACTGTAAGACTGGATGTAATTAATTTTAAACCATATAACATACACAAACTGGCAGAATGGTGCCCTCATACCTGCAGCCAGTCCCTATTAACCCATTTGCACACAGGTGGCTGCCTACACTACTGGAATAAAGGGTAGAGGCCTGGTACAGGTTTGTTCCCCAACATACAAACAACATTAAGGTATCCTCAATGGGATAAAAATGTTCCTCAGAGAAGGTAGTCCATAGGCTCCATTACCATCCATCTATCCGTTTTCTGTAACCGCTTGTCCTTTTCAGAGTATTGGGGTGGGTGGGTGGGGGGGCTTAGTTTGTTAGGAACTTAGTAGTTTGTTAGTTTATTTCAAACTAAAACGTGCTTCCCCTGTTTGAAAGGCCACCAGCAGTCATACGCGTTTTGAGCATCAAGTTTAAAATCGGTCCTTAGAAGAAGGGCAGCGCCAGCATTCTGTGGAGTGTACATGCATGGGTACGTCCCAGTATATTCAGCACACTTAATGTTAATGTTTACATTAACACATTTAGCAGATGTTTTTGTCCAAAGTGACATGCAAGACTTTCTAGTCTTTTCACGACGTTCACTGACATTCTGCCTGACGTGGACATTGGAAAAAGGGCTTTTAATTTTACTGCTAAGAAAGCCAAATGCAAACCAAAATTCTAGTTGAATGTTATTCTGGGGCAGGGGTGCTGCTAGAGATTTGCACCCCATGAAAACATATCATATTGGGCCCCCAACAATCCAATCCAGAACAATCCAATTATGTTCCATTTTATTTTAGGGCCCTTGGAAACATACTAACTCCCCTCCATTACAGCTCCCCTGCTCTGTGGTACAGGGCAGTGCAGAGCCTTTTGTGCAGGGGGGTGGGGGGAAGGAGGTTTCATGGGATGCCAATATGTCTTGGGCCAGATACACACACATACGACCAAACTCTGTAGGCAACTGAGTCTGACAGCATGTGTCTCACTTCCTGTAAGAGGAAGTCAAAGCGCTCAGGAAACCATGTGTGAGAGGAGGAGGACATGTGCGCTGTACTCACTCTCAGAGCGAAGGCATGACCTGAACCCCAAATCTAAAAGTAAAAGGCAAACTGTGCTGCCCACTGAGCCACCGTCGGGATAGTTTTACATTGTACCATTTCAAAACTCCAAAGCATTTGTTTTAAAGAAAAGCCAAAAGTCATTTAATTTTCATGGTTTAAAACTCAGAGCCAGCTCAGATGTACATTGTTTCAGCAATAAGTCTCTTGCCTACATTAGGTTGTTAAGGCAATCTGACAATTTTCAAATCAATTGGACCTTTTGCTCTTTAAACAAAGCGTTTTCTTTCAGTTTACAATATGAAAAGTGCCACAATCACATCTGATCACCAACTTAATCTTGAAAAATGTTATATTCTGATTAAATATGAGTCATTACATACAATAAATGACACAAGAAATTAGTTAATTTTTGGCAGGACCAGTTTCTAGCTGGTCCTGTCAGTTTCCCTGTTTGGCCAGCTGGTGTTGCTGGCCATCCTGTTCTGTTTCCCATGGTCCTGTACACTTCACGAGTCCTCATGTGTTTCCCTGCTTCCCTGGCCACTGCCTGGTTGAATAGGCTGAGTGTGCAGATGAGATCCAAGTGTCCCCCCCATTGTGCGTTTGCTTACTTCTCGTTTTATCTTCGTGCATTTGTTAGACCACTTCTGTTTCCCGTTCCGTTTAGTTTCATGTGTAATTCCTCAGTGTTACAGAACCGTGGATTGTCCCTTCCATCATGCTGTACCACGACGGAGTACACATTTGGAAAATGTTATTTCGCTTGTTTTGTAACACGTATATAGTGGAATTATGGATATGTTCATGAAAGTGACTGTATATAGTTATATATCAAAAGGTAGCAACTCACCTGAATTGCACGCCGACAGACACAAGAGAAACGGCAGCCCTACACTTAACGAAACCATCTTCACGGAAAGGAACAGGAAGGAGGCGATGCCCTTGAAAGTGTTCAAGATGGCGAAAAGAAGTGTTCAGAATCACATGTATTTTTCCAGGATATTTTACAGAGTTCCACATAAAAAGTGAAAAATAACAACACCATGTGGGAAAAAAAAACTAATTAGCAGGTTTCGGCAACTGCCTTCAATCGATACTTTGCTGTGCAAGTTTTGTGGTCTACATAGGTGATTTCCTACTCACAATGGGTTGTTTTACGTTTGTAGCTGATGCTGTGAGTCACGTGACACGCGCTTGGTTTACGAGCGGGAAGTTTTTTGGAGACTAAAGAGAGATACGACAGAAAGTCACTGTATTCTACAGTCGGTCTAATGAATAGGCGCGCACGGTAAATAAAATAGTTTTTTATTGTATATAGTTATAACTTTTATTTTTAAAGAAACTAAGTATAGCGATGCAAGGTTTCGGAAAATGTTAATTACTTGTTGCTGACTGCGTGCCAGCGTACTGTGTTTACAGCTAGCGATTTAGATTATTAACGGTTATAAAATGCATATTTTTTGTTGGTATGTATTTTGAGTTTGAGAGACACTAAATATTTACGTTATTTTAAGCTTCATATTTTTAAAACTTGTTTTGCCTTTTACCATTTTACTTTCAGTTTTCACGGTGTTCCAAGATACCATAGCAGAACAATAAATACTTCTGAACACCAGTGTGAAGCGAGGACTCATTGTCTGACCGCTGTAGTTAAAAAAGTTACGTCACAGATTGTGCGTAGCGGCCATCTTACCAGGAAATGTCAGGTGATATTGTATTAAAATAAGCTAAATGGCTTATCATTTTGTAATAGGAAACTTTTTTTTTTAAATAAAGCACAGCCTGGTACTATACATAATGAAATAAAGTTTTATATTAAGAAAAGGTGAACTAACATAATGCATTCCACATTTTTTGTTATGTTCTACCTAATACACTCTCTCATGCATGTAAAGATTATATGTACACAGAAAACCATGAAAAAACAAAAAATTGTCATGATTATTTATATGCGCTTTACAGCAAATATTAAACCTGAGGATCCTCAGTGAAAAATACCTGCAGTGTCAGCAAGCGCTCTATCAAACTGCGTTATGTATTGATAGCTACAGTTAATTAATAGGTACAACTGAAGGGCACATGTTTGATAAAGCACAACACACTATTTTATTACTTTTACTTCAAGACATTACAGATAAAAACTCACCTGGGAGTACAGGATGTTTTAACATTTCATCATCAATTATGTCAATTTTATATTCCTATTTTGGAAGGCACTAATATGTATGTGTGCATGCATGTATAACTGTAGACCACATAACAGCTTTCGATACATTCAGTAATCACGGTTATATTTCAATACACATGTGGACATAGAGACTGATGCCTTCTGCAAAAGTTTCCTGTCCCACCTGAACTCTGTTGAATGTTACCAACACGTAACGGGACCACCGCATATTCACAATCATACACTAGACTTGGTTATCACTCACGGAGTTTATGTCCATCATGCATCTGTCTGTCCATTGAATAAGTCCGTCTCTGACCACTTTCTAATCACCTTTGTGATTGAGCCTCCCTCTTTGACTATGGCAGAGAATATTATGACACGTCACCTAAATGATTGAAATTCCCTACAATTTATTAATGCAGTAAGTAATGTGAACTTTATGTCTAGTTCAGATGTCAGCGAAGTCACATGATTTTAATACAGTAGTTAGTCCGTTTTTTTTTTCAAAGGCTGTGTTTCGTCTAAAGTAGTCAAAACCTCCCCATGGTTTAATGATCACACACGCTCTCACAAACAGTAGTGCCGCAGATTAGAGCACAAATGGAAATCCACGGGTTTAGAGGTGTTCAAGTTATCATGGTCCGACAGCCTGCCACAATACAAGCCAGCCCTATATAGGGTACGTCCAGCCTATTACTCCAACCTTATTGATCGCAACAGAAATAACCCTCGCTACCTTTTTAAAACAATAGCTCATTTAACAAATAAGGCTGAACGTCTGCCACCGAGTAACTTCAGTAGTGAACATTTTATGAACTACTTTAATGATAAAATTACAAACATTAGACTTCAAACATGTTCAAATGGCTCACAACATGGACGTCGTTAGGCCTATTTAGGGCGGCCAGATAATTTCATTGTCAGAGATTGTGAGTAGGTGTCAATAACTGTTAATTGCTTAACTTTACTTATGTTTC